>JBBGZY010000412.1:2447500-2530000 GCA_037952925.1 Lithobates clamitans | reverse complement strand
AGCCTATTAGAGCCTATGGCTCTAATCAGGTGCTTCAAAAACACCCCCCTGCTGCTGGAATTCAGGTGCCCGGCTTCCGAAAAGGGGCCGGATGCCTGAGAAGGGGTCGGCTACAGCGTCCATGGATAGCTTTACTTTCACCCCATTCCTGCACAGGCCATTTTTCAGCTTTCAGCGCTGTCACGCTTTAAATGACAATTGCGCAGTTGTGCTACACTGTAACCATGTGACATTTTTATAATTTTCTTCACACAACTAGAGCTTTCTTTTGGTGGTATTTAATCACTGCTGGGTTTTTATTTTTTACTAAAAAAATGTAGTAAGGTCTGCGACCCCCTTCAGTCTAATGAGAACCTCCGGGGCCAGAGATAGCTGACATCCTTCTGTATATGGTGGGTTGTGAGGCATAGCGGGTATAAGTTATTGGGCGCCAGACACTTCTTGAATGCAAAAGAGATGTTTATTTTTCTTACAAACCAGGTTAGGGCCAGGACACCCTTAAGTAGTTGCAAGTTCAATTAGCAGACTCCGAGACTTCAATAGGAGAACAGCTGTGCAGAAAAAGGCCTCAAGCAGGAAGCCACATCTGCACATGCAGGAGTGCTTTCTCCTATGGCAACAGTCTTTAACAGTTCCTAACACAAAGCGTAACTGTCCTTTCATCTTCACTCCAACGTCTTCTTGTAGTTCTTCAGGACACTGAGCTCCTGGTCTCTCACTAGACCCACTGATTCACTGTCACTGAATCCCTTGAGCTCCTTTGTGTGCTCCAAGAACCCGGCCACCTAGTGGTAGAAGAGAAAAGTGCAACAAGGCAAACTTGGGGAGAAATCCAATGGATCTCCAACAATCAGCCAGGATAACTACTCCTGGCAAGTAAACTTGTGAGAATTCCTGCCTAAACTCCAGGGTGCTACAAAAAAAGACCAAAAATTTTGAAGAAAAGTTTTTCTTAGTCAGTAAATTTTGTAAATAAGTAATTTTTTCTCCTTCACTGATGTACGCTGATGAGGCGGCACTGGTGGGCACTGATAGCCAGCACTGACTGGCATCACTAATGTGCACTGATTTGCACTTGTGTGCACTGATTGCTGGCACTGGTGGTGCTATATTGTAATCGGGGCACTGATGATCAGTAGGGATGAGCCGAACACCCCCTGGTTCGGTTTGCAGCAGAACATGCGAACTGGCAAACAATTTGTGCGAACATCGTTAAAGTCTATGGGACACAAACATGAAAAATCAAAACTGCTAATTTTAAAGGCTTGTATGCAAGTTATTGCCATAAAAGGTGTTTGGGGACCCAGGGGGCATGTATCAATGTAAAAAAAAAATTTAAACAATCGTTTTTTCAGGAGCAGTGATTTTAATAATGCTTAAAGTGAAACCATAAAAATAAAATATTCCTTTAAATATCGTGCTTGGGGTTCTCCTTAGTCTGCCTGTAAAGCAGCGCATCTTTCCTATGTTCATAACAGTACCACAGCAAAATGACATTTCTAAAGGGGAAAAATGTCATTTAAAACTGCTCGCGGCTGTAATGTATTGTCAGATCCCGGCAGTATAGATTAAAATCATTGTAAAAAAAGGTGTGGGTTCATGGGGGGGCCCCCCTGTCCATTACCAGGCCGTTCGGGTGGCGTTGATGTTCTCAGAACACTGTAACCCCTCAGTTACTCTTGTTGGGCGCAGGAACGGGCCCTGCTGTGAAATGTTGGATCAAAAATTGTAATGACATGCCCCTGTTAAACGGGCCGAAAAATTGGGCCTTGGGTGATGGTGCCCTAAACCGAAAATATTGTTAGAAGCTAGCATCATCAAGATTGAGGAGGAATAGGATAGGAAGCATAGGCTGTCTTCAATGCATCCCAGATCATTTAAAATTCAATCAGTTACATCAGCATCAGGTGCTTGATAGCTGCTGATCCAGGACTGATTAATTTTTATGAATGTGAACCTATCAACGGAGTTTGTGGACAGGTGCACTCTTTGATCCATTACAAACTTCCCAGCAGCACTGAATGTGCGTTCAGAAAGCATAATGGATGCAGGACAGGCCAGTAGCTCGATTTGCATATTGAGCAAGTTCTGGCCAGTGGTCCATCCTCAAAACCAGTAACCCAGTGGATACTCTGTTGGAAAGGTCTCCAAGTTTGCTCTTGTCCCTAGATATTCCTGCATCATATAATGCGAACACTGGCAATGGTTGCTTGAACCGATCAGACCTTGGGGCTAAGAACTGAAAAATTGTTTAAAGCCATCGGTCAGCCGGACGCTTTCTCCACTGGTTTTCCTCTTTGAAGACTCAGCAACAAATTTGCCTGCTAAAATCAATTGGTGTTCTGCTAGCAGATTGGCTGCAGGTACTTGGGACACCTATGGTTATACCTTCATTCCTTTCAGTGCAGGTTTTTGAGAGGACTGGATGTATAGTAGGGTTGGAGATCCCAGATGAGGAGAAGTCCGCCTTTTTTTTTGATGTGGGTCTTTCAAGTGCTGTTGCCAACGGACTGCATGGCAGGTCGTCATATCTGGTAAAGCATGTGGTGCTTAAGCGGCTGCTGTTCTGGCCACGCTTGATCCGCTTCGGACATAGGTTGCAAACCACAACAGTGCAATTTTCTGCACACGTGTTGAAAAAGGCCCACACCCGATCAAAATCAAATTCCAAAGTTTGAAAAACTTTGGCATCCTTGGATAAAACAACAGTTCCTGTCAAACTTCAATGACTCTGTCCTGTTGCCATGGTAACAGATTAAATGACTTACAGAGACACCCATTCTAAGGCTTCAAAGAGAACTAAAAAGAATAATAAACTGACGAGCGGGACAACCTTGTGGACCATACCTCTACCTTTCAACCCTTTTTCTTCTTTCTCTTTCCTTTTCTCCACCTTACGATTAAAGCTCATTATCAGAATTTATTTGACCTATATACACTCTACTTGTAAACAATATGTATAGTAGGTATAAATCATTTAAATACCTACAAAAGTAACTAAGGAAATGATATATATCTTTAATTTAGGTTTACGTGAACCCAATGTTTAATATTTGAAATTTCATGATATTTACCTATATAAACCCTACTGTAAAACAATGAGCTTACTTTATAGATCCTTGTAAACTTACTTTATGTATCTTTATAACATTGTATACTCAATAAACTTCTTTTGACAAGGAAAAAGGCCCACACCAAGGACTTCCTGCCTCATTTGGAGTTGTTCCTCTTTCCTCTTTATCACCCAAGTACAGTCGGTGACCTCATCATCCCCTCCCTCCTCGTCACTGGAGCAAACTTGGCAGTATGCTGCAGCTGGGGGAAACATGACTGCCAGTTTCTTGTCCCTCTGTGGCACCCCCTCTCTCTAGACTCACATTACTCCCTTCCTCAACCTGTAAACCAACATCAGAGCCTGCAAATCGCATCCTCCAGCAGCATATAACCGACACTGTGGTCAAATAATTCTGGGGACTCTTCTGTACATGATGGGGCTACGGAAGGAGTGACTGTGGACAAGAAATCGGTGGAATAGCAGCTGCCAAAGTGCCCTTCAGAAGGCAAACTACTCCTGAGCCTGGGTGACAGAGGATGAGGACGGCTTCGTTATCCACTCCACCAACTCTTCTGCATGTTGTAGCTCAAGAACATGACCAGCAGCAGAAAAAAAGGACAAGCGTACCCCACGGCCACCTGCAGAGGATGCACCATGTCCACGACCACCACTGTTGACTGTAGACACAGAGAATGCATGCCCTCTTTTAGTCTGCCTCTCCTTGGTGGCCTTCCGGACATGATGTATTTTTTGTTTTGCAACACTACACTGTAATACACCACCTGAAGTGTATTAGAAACTGTACACCACCGAATGCACTGTGTGTGTATATGTGTGTGTGTATATAACACTGAATGCAGAGTGTGTGTGTCAATATTTTGTGTGGCCACCATTATTTTCCACCACTGCTTTAACCCTCTTGGGCATGGAGTTCACCAGAGCTTCACAGGTTGCCACTAGAGTCCTCTCTCACTCCTCCATGATGACATCACGGAGCTGGTAGATGTTGGAGACCTTGCACTCCTCCGCCTCCAGTTTGAGGATGCCCCACAGATGCTCAATGGGGTTTAGGTCTGGAGACATGCTTGGCCAGTCCATCTTTACCCTCAGCTTCTTTAGCAAGGCAGTGGTTGTCTTGGAGGTGTGTTTGGGGTCGTTATGTTGGAATACTGCCCTGTGACCCAGTCTCCGAAGGGAGGTGGATCATGCTATGCTTCAGTATGTCACAATACATGTTGGCATTCATGGTTTCCTCAAAGAACTGTAGCTCCCCAGTGCCGGCAGCACTTATGCAGTCCCAGACATGACACTCCCACCACCAATGCTTGACTGTAGGCAAGACACACTTGTCTTTGTACTCCTCACCTGGTTGCCATCCAACACGCTCGACACCATCTGAACCAAATACGTTTATCTTGGTCTCATCAGACATGGTTCCAATAATCCATGTCCTTAGTCTGCTTGTCTTCAGTAAACTATTTGTGGGCTTTCTTTTGCATCATCTTTAAAAGTGGCTTCCTTCTGGGATGACAGCCATGCAGACCAATTTGATGTAGTGTGCGGTGTATGGTCGGAGCACTGACAGGCTGACCCCCCCACCCCTTCAACCTCTGCAGCAATGCTGGCAGCACTCACACGTCTATTTCCCAAAGACAACCTCTGGATATGATTCTGAGCACGTGCACTCAACTTCTTTGGTCGACCATGGCGAGGCCTGTTCTGAGTGGAACCTGTCCTGTTAAACCACTGTATGCTCTTGGCCACTGTGCTGCAGCTCAGTTTCAGGGTCTTGGCAATCTTCTTATAGCCTAGGCCATCTTTGTGTAGAGCAACAATTCTTTTTTTCAGATCCTCAGCGTTCTTTGCCATGAGGTGCCATGTTAACCACTTGCTTACTAGGCACTTAAACCCCCCTCCTATCCAGACCAATTTTCAGCTTTCAGTGCTCTCACACTTTGACAATTAGTCATGCAACACTGTACCCAAATGATTTTTTGTCCTTTTTTTCATACAAATAGAGCTTTATTTTGGTGGTATCTGATCACCTCTGGGTTTTTTATTTTTTGCACTATAAATGAAAAAAGACCGAAAATTTTTGAAAAAAAACAAATTTTTCCTAATTTCTGTGATAAAATTTTGCAAATTCGTAATTTTTCTTCATAAATTTTGGCCACAATTTATACTGCTGCATATCTTTGGTAAAAATAACCAAAAATTTGTGGAAATTATTTGGTCTGTGTGAAAGTTTTAGAGTCTAAAAGCTATGGTGCAAATCATAAAAAAATTATCACATCTGATGTACTGGTGGCCTATCCCATTTCCTGAGACCCTAACAAGCCAGGAAAGTACAAATGCCCCCCAAATAACCCCTTTTTGGAAAGTAGACATTTCAATGTATTTAGTTAGAGGCATGGTGAGTTATTTGAAGTTGTATTTTTTTTCCCACAATTCTTTGCAAAATTGAGATTCCCCCACCCCCCCCCCCACAAAATTGTCATTGTAATAGCTTATTTCTCTCACATGGCATGTGTATACCACAAATGACACCCCAAAATACATTCTGCTACTCCTCCCGAGTATTATGATACCACGTGTGTGACTTTTTCACTGCCTGGCCACATACAGAGGCCCAACATGCATGGAGCACCATCAGGTGTTCTAGGAGCATAAATTACACATCACATTTCTCAACCACCTATTACACTTTTGAAGGCCCTGGAGCACCAGGACAATTGAAACGCCCACAAAATGACCCCATTTTGGAAAGTTAACACCCCAACGTATAATCTATGAGGCATAATGAGTCTTTTGAATGTTTTTTTTCCAGAAGTTTTTGGAAAATGTGGAAAAAAATGAACGCTTTTTTTTACACAAAGTTGTCCGTTTATAAGATATTTCCAACACATAGCATTTGGATAGCAAAAATGACACCCCAAAATACATTCTGCTACTCCTGAGTATGGCGATACCACATGTGTGAGACTTCTACACAGCCTGGCCACATACAGAGATCCAACATGCAAGGAACATCGTCAGGTGTTCCAGGGGCACATAGCATGCACATACCAAGAATTACACCCCAAAATACATTATGCTGAGCAAAGCGTAAACAAAAGATTACCTGTGGTTGTAGTAGCGAAGTTGTACACAGGAGGATAGCACTGGTCCAGGCAGTAGGCAGGGACTTGGTCAGCAGCGGCGAACACAATTGTCCAGGCAGCAGGCAGGGTTACTGTCCATATAAAGTCCAGGGTCAGTGCAGGCAGAGATATTGTCCGCAGTGCCAAAAATATTGGTCCTGGTAGTAGGCAGGTCCATGTGGTGTGGTCAGTGCGACAGGCAGAGGCATGACGGCAGTAAGTCCTACAGGCAGAAGTAGGGCCTCGTTCAGGACAGAATGGGGACAGGGGTAGAGGCTTCTCCCACCCAAATCTCTTTGAAGCCTCCGAGTCTCCAGACCCTAATCTAGGATTGAGAAAACAAAAAAAAATGTTTTCTTTATCCAGAAAAACAATTCTGGAGCCCCTCACATATGAGACACCTGTGTTTGAATCCCACTAGTCCAGTATCAGGGTACAAGATCAGTCCAAGAGGCAGGCAAATATCATGGTCAAACAGTCCAAGGTCAGTTCCAGATCAGGCAGATGTATGTACAGAATCGTTAGGCAGAAGCGTGGTCAAATAACAAGCCAGGGTCAGTTACAGAGGAGGCAGTGGCATAAGGGGTGTGAGGGTAAATTGCAGGAATGGAGGCTTACGTTTACCATACTTCACTAATAATTTAGTGAAGTATGGTAACGACGAAAACCTTCACCTACGCAGAGGCCTGGTTCAGAAGGACATTGTGCACAATAATAAGATGTGTCTCTTCTGAAACCTGCTCTGGTACACACCTTACTTTTTTTTTTGCCGTCGTTGGCCTGTTGGTTTGGGAGAGATCTTATCGGGAAAGTGGCGTCCGGAGAGTCTACTTAAAACATCTGATCGGATATTTTCTGGGGGGCCGTTCGGGAATGTAAGGGCAGTGAAAACTTCCTGGTAGCCAAGGAAAGGTTTGGGGTTTTGGGTGGAGTTACGATAAATGACATATGAATTGTAGATGGCCAAATGAAAAAAATAAATTGCGACTTTCTTATACCAATGGTATGTCCATCTTGTAGCAAGGTACGGTTCCAGTATCTGGTCATTCAAGTCGACTCCCCCCATAAACAAATTATAATCAAAGATGCATTTAGGTTTCTGTATGGGGCCATTTCTTCTGGGGATTTCCATGAAGGTATCATCGTGGATTGAAGACAACATGTACACATCCCTTTTGTCTCTCCACTTCACTGCCAAAATCTCGTTGTTTCGTAGACTTGCCGTTTCTCCTTTTCTCAATTTTTTATTGACCAGACTTTGAGGAAAGCCCTTCCGGTTCTTTTTAACGGTACCACATGCAGGCGTCTTCTTCCGATGAAGGTTGTGGAACAGGGGCAGAAATGTGTAGAAGTTATCTACATACAGGTGGTAGCCTTTCTCCAGTAGGGGGTATGTGAGGTCCCAAACAATTTTCCTGCTTGATCCCAAGTAGTCTGGGCAATTAGGGGGTTGCAGCTGGGTGTCCTTCCCTTCGTACACTTTGAAGGCATACAAGTAACCTGTGACTCGGTCACATAATTTGTATACCTTCACCCCATAGCGGGCCCTTTTACTGGGAATATATTGTTTTATTTTAAGCCTGCCACTAAACTTAATAAGGGACTCATCCACACATATGTTTTTGTCCGGGGTAAACAGCAGGGGGAATAGTGCAGAAAAATAATTTAAGTGGCCGAATTTTGAAAAGTCTGTCATAGTTTGCGTCATTTCGGGGAGGGCACTGGGTATTGTCATTGAAATGAAGAAACCTCAATATCATGAGGTATCTGTTTCTGGGCATTACCTTGGAGTATACTGGCATGTGTTGGAGGGGGTGGGTTGACCAATAGGACAGCAAAGTGTTTTTTTTTTTGTGAGTCCCATGTTAAATGTGAGCCCTAAAAAAACCTTCAACTCCTCCACCGTTGGGTCTCTCCACTCATAGGGACGGGCATAGTAGGACGTTGGCTTATTCAAAATGAATTGCTGTGCATAAAGGTTGCACTGGGCCACAATATTTGACAGTATGTCCTCGGTAAAAATTAAATTTAAAAAATCTATTGGGGAAAAATTCTCCGTGTTCACCTGGACTCCTGGCTGGGCAGTGAAAGGGGGAATGTTGGCTTCTCCTGAATTAGGAGGAAGCCACAAGGGGTTCTGCAGAGCATAGGGAAGGCTGGCTTGGGTCCTTGGCCTTTCTTGCCGAGGCACTGCGGTGCTGGTGGATGGCACTGCGGGCCGAATATCTTCCTCCTCTGAGTCACTCAGTGTTCCACTACTGAGGACTGGCTCATAATTTATGTCCGACTCAGAATCAAAGTCGGAAAGGGAATCTGAAAAAGAGAGCTCCCCGTTGCTCTCGTCGGACTGGGACAGTATTTGGTGCACCTCCTCAGCGGAAAAGCTTCTTTTGGACATGGTTGCTAAGCCTGCACTGATGAGGCGGCACTGATGAGCACAGATGGGCACTGATGAGGTGGAACAGATGTGCACTGATGAGGTGGAACAGATGTGCACTAATGAGGTGGAACAGATGTGCAGATGTGCACAGGTGGGCACTGATAAGGTGGCACAGGTGGGCACTGATGAGGTGGGCACTGAGGTGGCACAGGTGGGGCGGCACAGATGGGGCAGCACAGATGGGCACTGATGAGGCGGCACAGATGTGCACTGATTGCCACAGGTGGGCACTGAGGTGGCACAGGTGGGCACTGATGAGGTGGCACAGGTGGGCACTGATTGTGCAGATGTGCAGCTGGACGCTGGGCAGACAGGTGGGCACCGATTGGCACAGGTGGGCACCGATTGGCACTGTAATGATGGGCACTGTAGGCACAGTAAAACGCACAGTAAACACTCACAGATCGCTGACAGATCTTTCTCTCCTCACGCTGTCTCTGTGTGGAGAGAGAGCCGGCAATGAGAGATGATCTCAATTGTTTACATTTCAGATCATCTCTCATTGGAGGCAGCGATCGCGCTGTAAACGGCCGCTGTGATTGGCCGTTTACAGCGATCTGTGATTGGCTGTGTCCAAGGGACACGGCCAACACAGAATTTCCCCGTTGTGCGCTCGTGAGCGCGCACGGGGAGCAAGGAAAGGGGAGGCTGTCATATGATGGCCTCCCGGGAATTGACATCCGCGCTGAAGCCGTCATTCGGCTACAGCCGGATGACAGGTGGTTAAACTTCCAGTGACCAGTATGAGAGAGCGATGACACCAAATTTAATACACCTGCTCCACATTCACACCTGAAACCTTGAAACTCTAACGAGTCACATGACACCAGTGAAGGAAAATGGCTAATTGGGCTCAATTTGGACATTTTCACTTAGGCGTGTACTCACTTTTGGTGCCAGCGGTTTATACATTAATGGCTGTGTGAGTTAATTTGAGGGGACAGCAAATGTACACTGTCCTACAAGCTGTACACTCACTACTTTACATTGTAGCAAAGTGTCATTTTTTCAGAGTTGTCACATGAAAAGATGTGTGCGTAATAAAAATAAAATATATATATATTTATTTACACACCACCGAATGCAGAGTATAAAATAGCCTCTCCCTCTCCTCCATTAATCAAGATGTAATATTCCATAGTCTAAAGAACCATAAAGTGCTTGGGAACGCTTGCATAGATGTGAAACCACTGCGCCATGAGTAGTGAATCCATGTAAACATTCATTGATTAAAACCATAATGGAGTACATAACGTAGAAATCCGTAAGTTAAAATACACACCGTATCCACAAGTGTGCTGGTATAGGTCAAAACACCACATGCTGTTGCATATATAGACATCCAAAAAAGAGCAAAAGCTTACTGAGCCCACGACTGGAGTGATGACAAGCCAGTGCTGAGATGAACAAGGTTCCCAAGCTAATGGTGCCTGTGCAGGATGTAAATGAGGCTTGGTACCGAGAAGACAGGTGTAATGCGGGAATACTCCCTGCAGAGCCAGGGCAGGACGCCGATCAACCACTGAGACAATGGACCGTCAGACCATATGCGCAATTATCTGCTGGAGACAAGCCCCTGTCCGGGATCTGAGGTGCAATGCAAGCTGAGCTGGAGTCAGGTGTGTGGTGTTAGCCAGTCGTCATGACAATGTGTTTTGGGCCTGGCCCTTTTTCAGGTCATGGGACATGAGCTGAAGAAGCACATGCGCATGAAACGCGTTGTCCTATTAACGCTCCATGCCATTGTAGAGCTCAATCGGCTCCACATGGCTTTCACCAGCCTGTGTCCCCCGGCTGGTACTGACAGCGGGCGCCTACTTTGTGACATCAGCGGGTGCCACGCCGCAGCTCCAGTGGAGTTTCTAGGGCCACTGCTACTGATTGTCCGGTTCCCCAGTAACTTCAGGCTGAGATTGACATTTGGTGCAACTGGCGTGACATCAGCGGGTGCAGCTCTGGTGGAGTACCTGGGGTAGCTTGTAGTCTCTCCCACGGCACAACGGTTCTGGTCTTGGTAAACTGCTTTCCTCTACACAACTGATTACACATCTCCATTCACGTCCAGTGATATTGCTGGTCAATTTCGCCCTCCAGGCTGAGGACTTTTCCATACCATCTCCGCCAGGTGAGGCGCCATGTAAGCACTATTGTGATCACACCAATGAAGGGGCTTGCTGAGTTATCAATGAATTGCCTTTTTTATATATGATCCTTTTCAACCTTTATCTCCTACATTGCTTTTCTATATGCATGGATTATATTTACTTTTAGTGACGTGACAACTTTTTTATGACTTTTTGGAACCAATTATGGTCAGTCATTGTTATACAATTATTTAGATCTCCTGCAGAGGTTATCTGCACAGCCATTTAACCGCTTCAGCCCCTGTTGTGCAACGTTGAACCTAAACAAAATTGACGTCCTTTTTTTCCCCACAAATGGAGCTTTCTTTTGGTGGTATTTGATCACCTCTGCGGTTTTTATTTTTTGTGCTATAAACAAAGTGTGACAATTTTGAAAAAAACGCATCATTTTTACTTTTTGCTATAATTTCCCCTAAAAATATAAAAAAAAAAATTTCTCAGTTTAGGCCGATATGTACTCTTCTACATATTTTTGTTAAAAAAAAAAAAATATCGCAATAAGTGTATATTGGTTTGCGCAAAATTTACAGCGTCTACAAAATAGGGGATAGTTTTATGGCATTTTTATTTTTTTTACTAGTAATGGCGGCGATCTGCATTTTTTTTTTTCTTTTTTTTTTTTTGGACTGCGACATTATGGCGGACACATCGGACAATTTTGACGCATTTTTTGGGACCATTGGCATTAATACAGCAATCAATGCTATAAAAATGCATTGATTTACTGTAAAAATGTCACTGGCAGTGATCCATGATGGGAGGCTCCCGCTGTGTGACGCTTCTCGTCTTCTGACTGTTCTTAAATAATGGAAGGCGTGGCCACCCGGTGACCCCGTCCTCTAACACACAAGGACTTGACAGGGACTTCCCTGAGGCTTTCCCTGTGAGGTCAGAGGGGGTGGGATCACCCGTTGCATAACGGGTGACCCCGCCCCCCCCTGACGCCACGGGGAAAGTCTCAGGGAAGTCCCTGTGCGTCAGAGGGGGGCGGGGTCACTGGGTGGCTCCGCCCTCCGTTATTTAGGAACCGTCAGACAAGAAGTGTCACACAGCGGTAGCCTCCCATCATGAATGCGGAGCGGACAGAGAACGAAGAAGGGAAGAAGACGCCGCGGAGGAAGATGCCAATGTTGAGGGCATGTGGCCTGGTACGGTTCAGGAGGGGGGGGCGCTCTCTCATTCCTCTTTTCCTGTGGCCTGCCAGGTTGCGTGCTCGGATAAGGGTCTGGTATGGATTTTTGGGGGGTCCCCACGCCATTTTTTTTTTTCTAATTTTGGCGTGGGGTTCCCCTTAAAATCCCCTTCGGGTCTGGTATGGATTTTGAGGGGGACCCCCCACGCTTTATTTATTTTTTTCAAAAATTCTGGCGCGGGGTTCCCCTTATCCATACCAGACCTGAAGGGCCTGGTATGGAAATTAGGGGGACCCCACGCCGCTTTTTTTAAATTTTTTATTTTGGTTTGGGGTTCCCCTGTGGGGAAATCCCATACTGTTTTTATAAATGTACTTATGTTTATATGTGTATTGTCGGACCGACAATCTCTATAGCCGCGAGTACTTTTAAATTACTTTTTTCCTTTTGAAATGTCATTTTGCGGTCAGACTGTTCTAAACACGGGAAACATGCGCCCCTTTAAAGGCATACTATAGACACCCCCCAGGTACGAAATCTAAAGGAATATTTCACTTTTATTATTTCACTTTAAGCATTATTAAAATCACTGCTCCCGAAAAAACGGCCGTTTTTAAAACTTTTTTTTGCATTGATCCATGTCCCCTGGGGCAGGACCCAGGTCCCCAAACACTTTTTATGACATTAACTTGCATAAAAACTAGCACTTTTGATTATTCGTGTTCGAGTCCCATAGACTTTAACGGTGTTCGTGTGTTCGAACAAATTTTTTGCCTGTTCGCATGTTCTGGTGCGAACCGAACAGGGGGGTGTTCGGCTCATCCCTAGTTCAAACCTTACTACCATAAATAACATATTAGATTTTTTTTACTCCAGGAGTATATGAGTTTGGAAATTCTAGAGAAATAATGCATTACAAGCTAACTAAACACATTTGATTTTAGTTGACTAAAATGATTATTTTAAATGTCGCCTATGGAGATTTCCTGACGCCTTCATGGCAGCACACACTGGGTTGTGACTCCGCCCCCACAACCTGACAGGATTGGTTTAGCTATAAAAGTTGAAGAGAGATGACCCCCACCATTCTCTTTTTTTATCCTCACCTGACAAGATGGTTGGACATCGCAGAGCCTCTTACCGCATCACCCCAGCAGGTTCAAGCCTCTCCTGTTTGGAAGTCCCTCCTGTACAGTCTCTAAAGGAGCTTCTATGGAGGGAACCCCCACTCTGGTGGTCTCAGGGGCGGCAACATGGATTATCTGGCACAGAGTAAGCTTTAAAGAAGCTTCAGTTTGCAGTGGTCTCCATTTCTTAAACCTTCATCTCCCCTGTAAGTTATTTTTTACTTATCTTTGCTGGAAGTTCTTATTTTTCATTACTCTGGGCTAGGGATGAGCTTCGAGTTCGAGTCGAACTCATGTTCTACTCGAACATTGGCTGTTCGCAAGTTCGCCGAACAGCGAACAATTTGGGGTGTTCGCGGCAAATTCGAATGCCGCGGAACACCCTTTAAAAGTCTATGGGAGAAATCAAAAGTGCTAATTTTAAAGGCTTATATGCAAGTTATTGTCATAAAAAGTGTTTGGGGACCCGGGTCCTGCCCCAGGGGACATGGATCAATGCAAAAAAAAGTTTTAAAAACGGACGTTTTTTCAGGAGCAGTGATTTTATTAATGCTTAAAGTCAAACAATAAAAGTGTAATATCCCTTTAAATTTCGTACCTGGGGGGTGTCTATAGTATGCCTGTAAAGGGGCGCATGTTTCCTGTGTTTAGAACAGTCTGACAGCAAAATGACATTTGGAAGGAAAAAACTCATTTAAAACTACCCGCGGCTATTGCATTGCCGACAATACACATAGAAGTTCATTGATAAAAACGGCATGGGAATTCCCCACAGGGGAACCCCGAACCAAAAAAAAAAAAAAAAAAATGATGTGGGGGTCCCCCTAAATTCCATACCAGACCCTTAGGGTCTGGTATGGATTTTAAGGGGAACCCCGCGCCAAAAAAAAAAAAAAAAAAACGGCGTGGGGTCCCCCTAAAAATCCATACCAGACCCTTATCCGAGCACGCAACCTGGCAGGCCGCAGGAAAAGAGGGGGGGGACGAGAGTGCGGCCACCCCCCCCCTCCTGAACCGTACCAGGCCACATGCCCTCAACATTGGGAGGGTGCTTTGGGGTAGCCCCCCAAAACACCTTGTCCCCATGTTGATGAGGACAAGGGCCTCATCCTCACAACCGTGGCCGGTGGTTGTGGGGGTCTGCGGGCGGGGGGCTTATCGGAATCTGGAAGCCCCCTTTAACAAGGGGACCCCCAGATCCCGGCCCCCCCCTGTGTGAAATGGTAAGGGGGTACTTACCCCTACCATTTCACTAAAAAACTGTCAAAAATGTTAAAAATGACGAGACAGTTTTTGACAATTCCTTTATTTAAATGCTTCTTCTTTCTTCCTTCATCTTCTTCTTCTTCTGGTTCTTCTGGCTCTTCTGGTTCTTCCTCCGGCGTTCTCGTCCAGCATCTTCTCCGCGGCGTCTTCTATCTTCTTCTCCTCGGGCCACTCCGCACCCATGGCATGAGGGGAGGCTCCCGCTCTTCTCTTCATCTTCTTCTCTTCTTCATCTTCTTCTTCTTCTTCTCTTCTTCATGTCTTCTCCGGGCCGCTCCGCAGCCATGCTGTGGCATGGAGGGAGGCTCCCGCTGTGTGACGGCGTCTCTTCGTCTGACGGTTCTTAAATAAAGGGGGGCGGGGCCACCCGGTGACCCCGCCCCCCTTCTGACGCACGGTGACATGACGGGACTTCCCTGTGGCATTCCCCGTGAAGTCACAGGGAAGTCCCGTCAAGTCACCGTGCGTCAGAGGGGGGCGGGGTCACCGGATGGCCCCGCCCCCCGTTATTTAAGAACCGTCAGACGAAGAGACGCCGTCACACAGCGGGAGCCTCCCTCCATGCCACAGCATGGCTGCGGAGCGGCCCGGAGAAGACAGGAAGAAGAAGAGGAAGAAGAGGAAGAAGAGGAAGAAGAAGAAGAGGAAGAGGAAGAAGAGGAAGAGGAAGAGGAAGAGGAAGAGGAAGAGGAAGAGGAAGAGGAAGAGGAAGAGGAAGAGGAAGAGGAAGAGGAAGAGGAGGAGGAGGAAGAAGAGGAGGAAGAAGAAGAAGAGGAGGAAGAAGAAGAAGAGGAGGAAGAAGAAGAAGAGGAGGAAGAAGAAGAAGAGGAGGAAGAAGAAGAAGAGGAGGAAGAAGAAGAAGAGGAGGAAGAAGAAGAAGAGGAGGAAGAAGAAGAAGAGGAGGAAGAAGAAGAAGAGGAGGAAGAAGAAGAAGAGGAGGAAGAAGAAGAAGAGGAGGAAGAAGAAGAAGAGGAGGAAGAAGAAGAAGAGGAGGAAGAAGAAGAAGAGGAGGAAGAAGAAGAAGAGGAGGAAGAAGAAGAAGAGGAGGAAGAAGAAGAAGAGGAGGAAGAAGAAGAAGAGGAGGAAGAGGAAGAAGAAGAAGAGGAAGAAGAGAAGAGCGGGAGCCTCCCCTCATGCCATGGGTGCGGAGCGGCCCAAGGAGAAGAAGATAGAAGACGCCGCGGAGAAGATGCTGGACGAGAACGCCGGAGGAAGAACCAGAAGAGCCAGAAGAACCAGAAGAAGAAGAAGATGAAGGAAGAAAGAAGCATTTAAATAAAGGAATTGTCAAAAACTGTCTCTTGTCATTTTTAACATTTTTGACAGTTTTTTAGAGAAATGGTAGGGGTAAGTACCCCCTTACCATTTCACACAGGGGGGGGGCGGGATCTGGGGGTCCCCTTGTTAAAGGGGGCTTCCAGATTCCGATAAGCCCCCCGCCCGCAGACCCCCACAACCACCGGCCACGGTTGTGAGGATGAGGCCCTTGTCCTCATCAACATGGGGACAAGGTGTTTTGGGGGGCTACCCCAAAGCACCCTCCCAATGTTGAGGGCATGTGGCCTGGTACGGTTCAGGAGGGGGGGGGGCCGCACTCTCGTCCCCCCCTCTTTTCCTGCGGCCTGCCAGGTTGCGTGCTTGGATAAGGGTCTGGTATGGATTTTTAGGGGGACCCCACGCCGTTTTTTTTGTTTTTTTGGCGCGGGGTTCCCCTTAAAATCCATACCAGACCTGAAGGGCCTTGTATGGAATTTAGGGGGACTCCCACATCATTTTTTTTTTTTTAATTTTGGTTCGGGGTTGCCCTGTGGGGAATTCCCATGCCGTTTTTATCAATGAACTTCTATGTGTATTGTCGGCAATGCAATAGCCGCGGTAGTTTTAAATGTGTTTTTTCCTTCAAAATGTCATTTTGCTGTCAGACTGTTCTAAACACGGGAAACATGCGCCCCTTTACAGGCATACTATAGACACCCCCCAGGTATGAAATTTAAAGGGATATTACACTTTTATTGTTTGACTTTAAGCATTATTAAAATCACTGCTCCTGAAAAAACGGACGTTTTTAAAACTTTTTTTTGCATTGATTCATGTCCCCTGGGGCAGGACCCAGGTCCCCAAACACTTTTATTGACAATAACTTGCATATTAGCCTTTAAAATTAGCACTTTTGATTATTCATGTTCGTGTCCCATAGACTTTAACGGTGTTCGCGTGTTCGAACGAATTTTCCTGTTCGCATGTTCTGGTGCGAACCGAACAGGGGGGTGTTCGGCTCATCCCTACTCTGGGCCCTGTAGTCCCACAGCGCTCAGGATGGCCGGCGGCGCGTCTCGTTCCGCATTGCGCATGCGCGGAGGAGTCAGATGGGGACAGTTTACTATTTTGCCAGCTCCCAACATGGCGCCGGAGCCGTCGCGACGCTTCTGCGCATGCGCGAAGCGTCATTTTTGGCGCGACGGCGGCGGTCTATTTAAAAAAGGGTTCTGGCTTTTAAAAAACAGCAGTTTGGTATTCTGCTCGTTTTTGCCTGCCTTTTTCTTGCATCCTGGAACAAAAATTCTCTCTGGAAACTGGTAAGTTCTTTTTTTCCTTCCTGATCCTTCGTTACAAGGGTTTAAAAAAAAAAGAAAGTTTTTAAAAGAAAAAATTAAAAAAAAAAAAAAAATATATATATATATATATATATATATATATATATATATATATATATATATATATATATATATATATATATATATATATATAATAAATAAATATATATATATTATTAGTATTATCTAGGCATATGTGTATGTGTGTGTGTGTATATATATATATATATATGTATATGTATATGTATATATATATATATATATATATATATATATATATATATATATATATATATATATATACATATATACTATATATATATATATATATATATATATATATATATATATATATATATATATATATATATACATATATACATATATACATATATATATATATATATATATATATATATATATACATATATTTGTCCTCCTCTTTTAACCTCTTCCAGACCTCCTTATTCCTGCCTACCTTCCTCCTCTCTGCTCATGGAGACCACTGCCCAAGCAGACCACCCACGTCCAGTAAGGTAAGAGGCTGTCCGTATGGTAAGTATTGAAGAGAGAGAAAAAAGAGCGCACAGCTGCTGACAAGACTTCTTCTATCAGTCCTTCCAGGTCTGAATCAAGACGCAAGGAGAGATCAAGCCATGCCTCAAGCAGAAGATCCCGCAGAAGCCGATCACGCTCATCTCGTCGCAAGCACTCACGCCGCAGCCGTTCTCGGCATGGCCACTCACGCCACAGTCGCTCTCGACGTAGATGATCTCATCATAGAAGATCGCCTTCGTCACATCGCAAGCAAACCCAGCACACTCGTCCCGCAGCCAATTGCTGTTGGGTATGTGGCGCTACTGCTTTGCCAGATAAATTGGTATGTCGCTCGTGCTTCAATGAAGCTACGAAGGATAGAGAATCAGACGTCAGGGAAGTAACGGACCTGATTCGGGAATCCGTCAGAGAATCTATAATGGAGTCAACTGCACCCCTGCCGACCAGGTCAGACCCGAGTACTTCCATGGCTCCTCCTCGCTCAGCAACTGAGGCAGGGGCAGAAGAGTCTTCTTCAGATAACGAAGATCCGGAAGTACCAACAGGTTTTGATTTCACCTTGGTCGAACCCTTTGCAAGGTCTGTCAAAGAGGCCATAGGTTGGGAAGAAACCGAGGAAATACCTCAAAAAACGCGGAAATATTTTCCGAACCTAAAGAGGGATCCAGAAACCTTCCCCTTCATCGAGGAGCTGAATGATTTAATTAAAGATGAATGGGAAAGATCCGACAAGAGACCTAACTTAAACAATAGACTTGCAAAGATGTACCCATTAAGAGAACCTAACGTCACCTCCTTAATTAATGCCCCGGTGGTGGATGCCTCTTTAATGCGTCTGGCAAGACATGTCACCCTACCCATTGAAGATGCTGTCTCCTTCCGCGACGTCCTAGATCGGAAAATCGACCTAGAACTCAAAAAAGCCTACTCCACAGCGGGAGGCGCTTGCAGACCAGCAGTCACCACGGCAGCAGTTGGTAGAGCCATTACAGGCTGGGCTGTCAATATTGAAAAATCTCTTCAGGGAGAGATAGACTTGGAGAAAGTAATTTCATCCCTACAGGAACTTAAGTTAGCAGGCGATTTTATCGCAGAAGCCTCCGTGGACATTATTAGGTGCTCGGCCCGGGCAATGTTAGCCTCGGTGATGGCAAGACGAGCTTTGTGGCTAAAACCATGGGTAGCCGACGCAGCATCAAAAACAAATTGGTGTAGAATTCCCTATGATGGTTCCAATCTCTTCGGCTCCAAATTAGATACAGCAATTTCTAAGGTGACAGGGGGAAAATCGGGGCTCATTCCCTCTGACAGGAGACCCAAGAGACCAAGAGGTCCTGCTTATAAAGGTAACCTTCCCGAAAGGTACAGAGAAGCAAAAACCTACAGACCAGGCAGAGAGTTTAAGAGAAACTGGAAGAACACACAGTCTTCTTTTCTGAGGATGCGAAAAACCAAGACCACCCCTTCTACCGAGCAACAGAAGTCCTTTTGAAGGTACGCCCGTCCATCCTCCAAGGGTGGGCGCCAGACTAAAGAAATTCATACAAATATGGTCAGAAAACATCAGGGACCATTGGACCATTTCTACGATCAGGTACGGTCACAGGTGGAGATTCCTGAACAAGATACCCAGGAACCACTTTCTGCCAACCAAACTTCCAGCTTCTCCAGACAAAAAAAGAATCCTTCTGAAATACATAATGGAACTAAAACAAAAGGAGGCAATTTTGGAGGTTCCACCATGTCAAAAAGGAAGAGGTTTTTACTCCCCTCTGTTTTTGGTAAAAAAGAAAACGGGGGATTTTCGGCCAGTACTGGACCTAAAGAGACTAAACAAAAATATCAAGTTAGAAACCTTCAAGATGGAAAGCCTACAGTCCATACTATTAGCTGTGAATCTAGGCGATTGGATGCTGTCCGTAGACTTATCAGACGCCTATCTTCACATCCCAATACACCCTGCTTTTCAAAGGTTTCTCCGCTTTTCAATCAATCAACATCACTTCCAGTTCCAATGCCTACCCTTCGGCATCTCATCAGCTCCCAGGACCTTCACCAAAGTTCTCCTGCCTCTCATCGCATACCTCAGAGAAAAAGGTCTAAGAGTGCATCATTATCTGGACGATATACTTCTTCTAGCAGAAAGTCGCCAGATCTTGATACAACACCGAGAAATCCTACTATTAACTCTGCAGAAATTTGGTTGGCTGGTGAACTGGCAGAAGAGCAAGCTTCAGCCCACTCAGAAGATGATTTTTTTAGGTGCGGAACTAGACACCATCCTAAACAGAGTACAGCTTCCTCAGGAGAAAATCATGCCTCTGATTCAGAAAATTCAGAGACTAATCTCGGTTACACACTTGCCAGCCAGAGTATGTATGAGTATCCTGGGCTCCATGTCTGCAACCCTGCCCATGATCCAGTGGTCTCAATGGCACACAAGAATCTTCCAGAATTCATTTCTGAGGCAGTGGGATGGAGTATCAATGCTTCAACGAATCTACATACACAGGTATGTGAAGCAATCGATGTGGTGGTGGACACGTCCCAAAAATCTCAAGAAATACAAACCGCTAGTTTCTCCACAACCAGAGGTGGTCACCTCAGATGCCAGCCAGCTAGGATGGGGAGCCCATTACCAGAATCTAGCATCTCAGGGGCAATGGAAGTTCCAGGCTCATGGGATGGTATCCAATATACTAGAGCTCAGAGCAGCTTTTCAGGCACTCCTGGCCTTCACTCCATATCTGGTAGAGAAGAATTTCGTAATTCGAATGGACAACAAAGTCGCTGTAACGTATATCCAGAGGCAAGGAGGGACGAGGAGTCGCTCTTTGATGCAGGAGGTACGCCCTATCATGGAGTGGGCTCAAGTACACCTAATAGACCTGAAAGCGGTATATGTCCCAGCAGCTCAGAACATGCTGGCCGACTATTTGAGCAGGGAACTGCTCTCAAACAACGAGTGGTCATTGAGCCAACAGGCCTTTTCCCTTCTTTCAAGAACCTGGGGAACACCAGAGATCGACCTAGCAGCCACACCTGCAAACACCAAATGTCGAAGATTCCTGGCGAGAGCAGCCTTCCCATCAGCCGAGGGGATGGATTGTTTGACCCATCCGTGGAAGTTCAAGTTGGGTTACATTTTTCCTCCAGTACCCTTAATTGCAAGGTTCCTATCCAGGCTTCGGAAATCATCAGCAACAGTAATAGCCATAATTCATTTTTGGCCGAGGAGACCATGGTTCACAACCTTACTACAGCTCAGCTTACAACAACCGCTTCCTCTCCCAGTAACATCGGACCTTCTGTCCCAGGGTCAATTTCTACACCCAGCTCCAGAGAAGTTACACTTGACAGCATGGAAATTGAAAGGACTCGGCTGTTAGAACAGGGATGCTCGCAGGAGGTCATTTCTACTCTTCTACAAGCAAGGAAAAACACCACCAACAAGACATACTCACAAGTATGGAATAGGTTTTGTTCTCTGGCCCATCAAAGAAAATGGAACCCAGTATCACCAGAGACACCACAGGTTCTGGAATTCCTTCAGTTGGGTATTTCCAAAGGATTAAGCTCAAGTACTCTCAAAGTCCAGATTTCGGCTCTTTCGGCTAAAACGGGCATTAGATGGGCACTACATCCGCTAGTGATTCAGTTCATGAGGGCTTGCTTAAAAATCAGACCTCCAAAGAAACCCACATTTCCAGCTTGGAATCTCTCCACAGTACTCGATGCATTATCCAAACCTCCTTTTTGGCCAATTGAATCAATCTCACTTTGGAACCTGACTTTGTAAGTAACCTTCCTTATCGCCGTTACATCCGCTAGAAGAGTTTCAGAGCTCAAAGCGCTATTAATAACAGAACCTTACCTAGTCTTCTATCCCGATAGAGTGGTACTAAGACCCTCGGAACGTTTCACTCCCAAGGTATCGTCTTCTTTTCATTATAACCAAGATATCAACCTTCCATCCTTTACTAACGACCAGGGTGAACCTCATGCATTGGATGTTAAAACTATCATTACCAGCTATCTGGAAGCCACAGCCTCTTTCAGAAAATCAGATACTCTTCTCATAATCCCTCACGGGCCTAGGAAAGGTCATCCAGCAACTTCCCGAACAATCGCATCCTGGCTGGTAAACACCATTAAGAAGGCATATTCGTCTCAGCAACTAGCCATCCCAGAAGGCATCAGGGCACACTCAACCAGGGCAGTGGCAACCTCATGGGCAGCATACTGCAGAGTTTCACCGGAGACAATCTGTAAGGCAGCTACCTGGTCGTCAAGACATACATTTACTTCTCACTATAAGATTGATTCTGCGCATCTAACTACAGCAGACTTTGGCAGATCCATTATTACAGCCAATTCCACAGCTCTTTAGTATAATAAAACTTTAATTGCACCCTCCCGACTGGCGAGTTATTTCCCAGTGTGTGCTGCCATGAAGGCGTCAGGAAAACGGAAAATTGTATACTCACCTTTCCGTAATTTTCCTTTCCTGACGCATCTTCATGGCAGCACACAGATTCCCACCCTGTCTTAAGATGATATATACTGAGAATGGTGGGGGTCATCTCTCTTCAACTTTTATAGCTAAACCAATCCTGTCAGGTTGTGGGGGCGGAGTCACAACCCAGTGTGTGCTGCCATGAAGATGCGTCAGGAAAGGAAAATTACGGAAAGGTGAGTATACAATTTTCAGTTTTTTAAGGGTAAAAGTTTGTTGCCATTCCACGAGCGGGTGCAATTTTGAAGCGTGACATTTTGGGTATCAATTTACTCGGCGTAACATTATCTTTCACAATATAAAAAAAATTGGTTTAACTTTACGGTTTTATTTTTTAATTCAAAAAAGTCTTTTAAAAAAAAAAAAAGTGCGCTTGTAAGACCGCTGTGCAAATACAGTGTGACAGAGTATTGCAACGGCCGCCATTTTATTCTTTAGGGTGTTAGAAAAAAAATGTATAATGTTTGGGGGTTCTAAATAATTTTCTAGTTTTTTTTTTTGTTGCTTTTTTTTCAAATTCTTTATATTTAAATGGTAGAGAATACATTACATCACATTCCAACAAATACAAGTACATTCTTTTTAAGCTTCATTGCATTTTATGTCAACTTGTTGTTCCTCAGTCTTTACAGAAAAAGGCACATTTTATACCTTTATAATTTATCTAAACTGAGGACTTGAGCACTAAAATGCTTACTCCCATATCCTCATTTACTCCCTCTTTATTTTTTTACAAAACACCGCAAACCCCATTCAACCGCAAAAAACAGAGACCAAAAAAAAAATTACCCCCCCCACCCAAAAAAAAAAACCTCAGCGAGATGGAAGGGTTCCGTGTACTTATGGACTCCCCAGACAGGCGGACCTCACTCCCCTGTATTATCTTCCATCATTCTCTTCCCTTCCTCTGGGTATACAAATGAGTCCCATGCTAACCAAGTTTGGGCATACTGCTCTTTTCTGTTTTGAGCTGAATAGACCAAATCTTCCATGGCTCCAATCTCTCTGACCCTATTAGGCCACCTTGCGATAGAGGGTGGCTTAGGGTCTCTCCAACACAAAGTAAAATGGGCCTTGGCGGAATTTACCACGTGGCACAACACAGATCTTTTTATATACCTGCACCGGAATCTGTGAACAGTGAAAAAAACTGTTTAACTTGTAAACACATCTAAAAAAAGAGGCCCAGTCCTTAAATGGTTAAGAGAGGAGAGGAAGGAAGCCAGCAGCGCTGCAGGGAAAGGGGGGGCGGAAAGTAGGGGGAATCGGCAACGCACATAGTCATTAGGGACACCTGGCACACCTATGCTGGTCCATAAACCATAGTGCCACCAGCAGGTATTTCAACTGACCTAAAAGACTAAGTTTACCTTTTCAGGCAGAATTTCACTTTTCATAATCAATAGAAGCCTTTTCTTATGTCTTTTTCTGCCCAAGCTATCCCAATGTGCTTATATCTCATTCACGACTGCTTTCAGTCTTCACCTCTCTGTTCAAAATTTAAAACAATACTTTCTGAGTACATAGTGAGTCCATAGTTTCCTGTATCATAATCCATCATGCGCTGCCTTACTGCATCTCAGAAGAGTACTTGTTTACTTCTGTGAACCACACCTCCCACATTAATATACCACCTTATTTATTTTTTATTTCCACGTTCTCCTACTTCTTTTTTAAGGTGGCCATACACTGTACAATCTCCTTTAGATCTACCATCAACAATGTAATGAAAGGCCTTGCCTGCGTTGTTACAGATTGAATGTATTGTTCAGGTGGGTGCTCCTATTACATAGCTTTAGTAAATCTAAAGGAAATTGTACAGAGATCGTACAATCAGATTGCATAATATCATAGTTGCCAACATTGTAAAAAAATTCTAGGGGCACTTTTTTGGCTGTAGGCGGAGTCTCATTATAATTATGGGGTGGCGCATGCATGGTCAAAAAAAGGGAGTGGTTTATGTGCATGGTGGGTGTGGCTTAAATGGGCGTGGCTCAAATGGTTGTGGTTATATTCTGAGATGAATGAGGAATTGAGAGGGAAAGGGGGGTGGAGGGATGGAGGGAAAGCAGCCCCAGATCCTACACCACAAAAAATATGAAATATTGTGTATTCCAGAGTTTAACAATTGGCAGATAAAGCTACTCCAAACACCTGGTGTTAGCGCTTCAATCATCCCGACATCATGGTTGTTATGGTGTCAGCATGATTGAAGTGCATTATTTCTATTACATTGTAATATAAAATGAAATCATTCAACTCGCCATAATGCAGAATCAGTGGGATCCCTGAGCGTGTCACTTGCCACATCGCCTGCCACCAGCAGAGTCCGTCCTTGCATCAGGTGTCCCCAGCAGAGTCCGTCCTTGCATCGGGTGTCCCCAGCAGAGTCTGTCCTTGCATCGGGTGTCCCCAGCAGAGTCCGTCCTTGCATCGGGTGTCCCCAGCAGAGTCCGTCCTTGCATCGGGTGTCCCCAGCAGAGTCCGTCCTTGCATCGGGTGTCCCCAGCAGAGTCCGTCCTTGCATCGGGTGTCCCCAGCAGAGTCCGTCCTTGCATCGGGTGTCCCCAGCAGAGTCCGTCCTTGCATCGGGTGTCCCCAGCAGAGTCCGTCCTTGCATCGGGTGTCCCCAGCAGAGTCCGTCCTTGCATCGGGTGTCCCCAGCAGAGTCCGTCCTTGCATCGGGTGTCCCCAGCCTCGGTCCGTCCTTGCATCGGGTGTCCCCAGCCTCGGTCCGTCCTTGCATCGGGTGTCCCCAGCCTCGGTCCGTCCTTGCATCGGGTGTCCCCAGCCTCGGTCCGTCCTTGCATCGGGTGTCCCCAGCCTCGGTCCGTCCTTGCATCGGGTGTCCCCAGCCTCGGTCCGTCCTTGCATCGGGTGTCCCCAGCCTCGGTCCGTCCTTGCATCGGGTGTCCCCAGCCTCGGTCCGTCCTTGCATCGGGTGTCCCCAGCCTCGGTCCGTCCTTGCATCGGGTGTCCCCAGCCTCGGTCCGTCCTTGCATCGGGTGCCCTCAGCCTCGGTCCGTCCTTGCATCGGGTGCCCCCAGCCTCGGTCCGTCCTTGCATCGGGTGCACAGACCAGGGGGAGTGTGGCACCATCCCTGGTGGATGTTTCACCAGAGATGGCAGCTAAGTGGGGGAGGAGTCGCACATGACCGGGCCCATACACCAGGGCGGCCGGTGTCACCCATGCACCCAGATCCAGCCGGGATCCAAGGGCCACAGTGGAAGGGAGAAGCAAGGTCCCTCCCACCTCGGGGGGGGGGTGAAGAGGTCACACACCACCTTGGCTGGGACCAGCAGTCCCGCAGGCCAAAGGCACAGAACAGAGGACGAGCTGCCAGAGCCTTCCGCAGCTGACAATTCCTCGCCAGTGCAATCTCCAGGTGGTCTCCAAGAGTCATCCCACTCAGAAGGTGAGCTATCCAGCGAGGAGGAGGTCATCGCCCTGAGGAGGTCGGCAGCGGTGAATTCTGGATTGACGGCTGTGGGACCACGTCCTGGTCGGCCCGGTAAGTCCATGCCTAATGTTTATGCTGCTTTTCAGCCTTCTCCTGTCACTGTGTCCGGGTCCAGAGGTGGGAGAGCCTCAGGGTAACATGTCAGGGGCTCCATCAGTAGTGGGTCAGGTACAGGGGACGGGGCAGGGGTTAGAAGCGGTGATGTCACCGGGTGATTCAGTGGTTCAGGAGTCGAGCGTCCCTTCCCCTGCGGTTCCTGCAAAGGAGGTTAATAAGAATACTGAGCTGGTTGTGGATGGCCAATTCGGCGAAGTGTACGTCTGCTTTGAAGGCCCCCTGGGGGCTCTTCTCAAAGCTGAGGTCAGGGGACAGATCTGGAAAGGGGAGTATGTGGAGATCTTCACGTTGCTACCCCTGGAAAAGTTTTACCTGGACAAGGTTAAGCCGAAGGAATCAAAGGAAGACAACGAGAAGCGGCGGTATCGGTTGAACCTCAATAAAGAGGTTGGGAGGTTCATTGCCAGGAATGGGGGTCTTGTGGTCAGGCATAAGGAGCTTGAGTGCTGCTTTTCAGCCTTCTCCTGTCCCTGTGTCTGGGTCCAGAGGTGGGAGAGCCCCAGGGTAACATGTTCCTTCAGCATCAGGGAGTGGGGTCTCTCGCCCCCCCCCTCGGTCATCAGGCGTGGGGTCAGTCATGTCTGGGGAAGTCAGGGCCGTGCAGGACCTATTGGTGGCGCTACGGTTGTTGGTGCAGCGTTTTGATGCAGGTGCACTGGCACGATCTACGCCAGTGTCGGCCTGGGTTTCGGATGTGGGTCAGGCAGGGGCCCCATAAGTAGTGGGTCAGGTACAGGGGACGGGGCTTAAGCCGGAGGAATCAAAGGAAGACAACGGGAAGCGGCGGTATCGGTTGATTCCACAAACGCTTAGTAATTGGCTGCAGGCTAGTTTCATTGGCGAAAAATCACTGGAGAATTGCTCGCCATTGTTTTGCTATCTGGACTCCATTGGCAAGGCCCAGAGGGTGCACAGTGGTGTGGCTTGGCTGCGATATGACGAACAATTCCGTCAGCGCAAAGCAATATGCCCTTCCCTGCATTGGGGCCATAAGGACATCAGTTTGTAGATGAAACGAATGTCCTCTCCCTGAGCCTCTACGGCGTTTTTTCAAGCGGGGGCCGGGAAATCCAAATACCCCTGGGCAGCCGGCCGAGAAAAAGCGGGGTCAGTGCTGGCAATTCAACGAGGGTTCTTGTTTAGTCGGCGCCAACTGCCGTTACAAACATGAATACTCACACTGCGGAGGGGCTCACCCCTTGTCCTGCTGTTTTTAAGGCCGGGAAATCCCGTACTGGTGATACTGCAGGTAAGAGGCCGGACGCCGGTGAGGGTGGACAGGATGTCCCCCTTTCTAAAATAAATATCCGGACCAGCAGGTGGCTCGGTTACTAAGAGCGTTTCACGGAGGGTTTTGTTATTCCGTGCTCCCTTATGCAGATTCCCCCTGTAGCGGACAACCTGAGATCTGCTAAGGAACACTCTGAAGTGGTTTCTGAGAAGCTTGCTAAGGAAGTTACATAGTTACATAGTAGGTGAGGTTGAAAAAAGACACAAGTCCATCAAGTCCAACCTATGTGTGTGATTATGTGTCAGTATTACATTACATATCCCTGTATATTGCGGTCATTCAGGTGATTATCTAATAGTTTCTTGAAGCTATCAATGCTCCCCGCTGAGACCACCGCCTGTGGAAGGGAATTCCACATCCTTGCCGCTCTTACAGTAAAGAACCCTCTACGTAGTTTAAGGTTAAACCTCTTTTCTTCTAATTGTAATGAGTGGCCACGAGTCTTATTAAACTCTCTTCTGCGAAAAAGTTGTATCCCTATTGTGGGGTCACCAGTACAGTATTTGTAAATTGAAATCATATCCCCTCTCAAGCGTCTCTTCTCAAGAGAGAATAAGTTCAGTACTCGCAACCTTTCCTCATAACTAAGATCCTCCAGACCCTTTATTAGCTTTGTTGCCCTTCTTTGTACTCGCTCCATTTCCAGTACATCCTTCCTGAGGACTGGTGCCCAGAACTGGACAGCATACTCCAGGTGCGGGCGGACCAGAGTCTTGTAGAGCGGGAGAATTATCGTTTTATCTCTGCAGTTGATCCCCCTTTTAATGCATGCCAATATTCTGTTTGCTTTATTAGCAGCAGCTTGGCATTGCATGCCATTGCTGAGCCTATCATCCACTAGGACCCCCAAGTCCTTTTCCATCCTAGATTCCCCCAGAGGTTCTCCCCCCAGTGTATAGATTGCATTCATATTTTTGCCACCCAAATGCATTATTTTACATTTTTCTACATTAAACCTCATTTGCCATGTAGTCGCCCACCCCATTAATTTGTTCAAGTCTTTTTGCAAGATTTCCACATCCTGCGGAGAAGTTATTGCCCTGCTTAGCTTAGTATCGTCTGCAAATACAGAGATTGAACTGTTTATCCCATCCTCCAGGTCGTTTATGAACAAATTAAATAGGATTGGTCCCAGCACAGAACCCTGGGGGACCCCACTACCCACCCCTGACCATTCCGAGTACTCCCCATTTATCACCACCCTCTGAACTCGCCCTTGTAGCCAGTTTTCAATCCATGTACTCACCCTATGGTCCATGCCAACGCACCTTATTTTGTACAGTAAACGTTTATGGGGAACTGTGTCAAATGCTTTTGCAAAATCCAGATACACCACGTCTACGGGCCTTCCTTTATCTAGATGGCAACTCACCTCCTCATAGAAGGTTAATAGATTGGTTTGGCAAGAACGATTCTTCATGAATCCATGCTGATTACTGCTAATGATATCATTCTTATTACTAAAATCTTGTATATAGTCCCTTATCATCCCCTCCAAGAGTTTACAATACTATTGATGTTAGGCTAACTGGTCTGTAATTCCCAGGGATGTTTTTTGGGCCCTTTTTAAATATTGGTGCTACATTGGCTTTTCTCCAATCAGCTGGTACCATTCCAGTCAATAGACTGTCTGTAAAAATTAGGAACAACGGTCTGGCAATCACCTGACTGAGTTCCCTAAGTACCCTCGGATGCAAGCCATCTGGTCCCGGTGATTTATTAATGTTAAGTTTCTCAAGTCTAATTTTAATTCCGTCCTCTGTTAACCATGTAGGTGCTTCCTGTGTTGTGTCATGAGGATAAACACTGCAGTTTTGGTTACTGAAGCCCCCCGATTCACTCGTGAAGACTGAGGAGAAGAATAAATTCAATACCTTCGCCATCTCCCCATCCTTTGTAACCAGATGTTCTTCCTCATTCTTTATGGGGCCAATATGGTCTGTCCTCCCTTTTTTACTGTTTACATACTTTTTTTTGCTCTCCTCCGCTATGTGTCTTTCATGTTCTATCTTAGCCGTCCTAATTGCACCCTTACATTTCTTATTGCATTCTTTATAAATTCTGAATGCTGTGGATGATCCCTCAACCTTGTATTTTTTGAAGGCCTTCTCCTTTGCTTTTATATGCATTTTTACATTGGAGTTAAGCCATCCAGGATGTTTGTTCGCTCTTTTAAATTTATTACCCAATGGGATACATTGGCTGATGCCCTTATTTAATATGCTCTTAAAGCAAACCCATCTCTCCTCCGTATTCTTTGTTCCTAATATTTTATCCCAATTTATGCCTTTTAGCAAGGTTAGGGGGCCTATAGCATACTCCCAGTATTATTTTCCCCTTAGCTTCATCCCTTTGGAGCTCTACCCATAAAGATTCCACCTCCTCCCTAGCCCCCTCAGTGATGTCATCTCTCAAATTCACTTGTACATTATTCTTGATATATAGGCATACCCCTCCCCCTTTTTTACCCTCTCTATCCTTGCGATATAGGGTATACCCTTGAATGTTTGCCAGCCAATCATGAGAGCTGTTGAACCAGGTCTCTGAAATTCCCACAAAATCCAAATCCTCCTTTGTACAACAGTATCTCTAGTTCACCCATCTTGTCCGCCAGGCTCCTGGCATTGGTGAACATGCCACATAGTTTAGACCGGTCGCATATTGTCCTCGTATTGGGTGTTTCAAGATTGCAACTTGGACTTGCTACTATACTCACCTTGTGTTTTTGTGTTTTGGTTAACCTACCACTAATGCCCCCAATACTACCCTCTGGAATATCTTCCGCGCTGGCTATCACTGTCTCTGGACCCTCCCCCCCATCGCCTAGTTTAAAAACCCCTCTAACTTTTTGGCCATCTTCATTCCCAGCAGATCTGCACCCTCCTCATTTAGGTGCAGTCCGTCCCTTCTATAGTACCGGGAACCCAAACCCCTCCTTACTACACCAGCTCTTCAGCCACTTGTTTACTTCCCTAATCTCCCTCTGCCTCTCTGTGGCTCGATGTACCGGTAGTATTCCTGAGAACACTACCTTGGAGGTCCTTTTCCTCAATTTAGCTCCTAAGTCCCTAAAATCGTTCTTTAGGACACTCCATCTGCCTCTGACTTTGTCATTGGTGCCAACGTGCACCATGGCAGCCGGGTCTTCCCCAGCCCCTCCCAGTAATCTGTCCACAAGATCCGTGATGAAGTGTCCTTGGGCTGCATGGGAGACCCCTTTCCGCTCCCCTCTTTTGGATAATTTAGTGGTGTCACCGTTGGGTGTAGTTCCGAAGAAGGAGCCCAGTAAGTTCCATTTGATAGGGTGGTTCTGTTACTGCACATACCTCGGGGTCGATGGCATCATTATCGTATACTTCGTTCGATGCTGCTGTGTTGGGTTCGGCAATACGGCAAGGGGGCCCTTATGGCCGAAACAGTTATAGAAGCAGCCTTTCGCTTACTCCCCATTCACCCATTCATCTCTGGGATGTAAATGGTTGGGGGCCTATTACGTGGATCTCTGTCTGCCTATGGGTTGTTCCATCTCCTGCGCATTCTTTGAGACTTTTAGTTCCTTTTTGGAGTGGGTAGTATGGGATGTGGCCAGTGTCAATTATGTCATTCATTACCTGTATGACTTTCTCTGCGTAGGCCCCCCTAGGTTATGTGGAGTAATGCTGGCTACAGTGCAGCACGTAGTGGAGCGTTTTGGTGTACCCCTTGTGGCTGATAAGACGAAGGCCCCGCGGAGGTGATAAAATTCCTGGGGATTGAGATTGATTCTAGGGCTATGGAATGTTGTCTGCCTGACGATAAGTTGCATGCCTTACGGGAAGAGGTGCACTTAGTCGCAGGGAAATGCAAGATTCAACTGCGAGACCTGCAGTCTTTACTTGGCAAGCTCAATTTTGCATGCCGTATTATGCCCATGGACAGAGTTTTTTGTAGACGGCTGTCGGCCGCCATGGCTGGGGTCACTTTACCCAGGCTTTTTATCAGACTGAATAGGGAGCATATGGATGACCTGCAGGTTTGACGGGCATTTCTGTATGAGTTCAATGGGCGGTCCATCTGGATGGAGGGGCCGGTCAGCAACTATGATTTGGAACTCTTTACGGATGCGGCTGGTTCTACCGGGTATGGGGCATTTTTGGGGGGTCGGAGTGTGGAGCACTGGCCCAAAGAATGGCAGGAGGCGGGATACTTAAAGAATTTGGTGCTGCTGGAACTTTTTCCAGTTTTGGTTGTCTTTGCGCTTTGGGGAGAAGTCCTATGCAATAATAAGGTATGGCTGCATTGTGACAACCTGGGGGTAGTGCAAGTTCTTAACTGTCAGGATCCTCCCCTCCGGTCATAAGTTTGTTGCAATACTTGGTTTTGTGTTTACGGCAAAACTTTTCCTTATATGCTGTGCATATTCCTGGAGTGGAGAATACGGTGGCTGACGCTCTTTCCTGTTTTCAGTTGGACAGGCTTCAGGAGTTGGCACTGGATGCGGAGCAGCACGGAACCCCTTGTCCTCATCTATGGCGGGTTGCATTGGAATCGCCTCAGGTCTGATTCGAAACTCCTTGAGTCGACATGGTCGTTCTATTGTAAAGTCTGGAAGGACTGGGAGGCTTTAACTCGGCAGTCAGGCTGTGGGGGTGATGGTGGGGAGACGAGCCAGTTACTTGTATACTTTATATGCAAGTGTTTTTCAGAAGGGATCTCCATTTCAGCCATGCAAAGAAAATTGGCTGGCATTGTTTTCTGGTTCAAAATGTGAGGCATGCCTGATTTTACCAAGGACTTTTTGGTAAAACAGGCATTGAGGGGTTATAGAAGGGGCGCTCGGTGGGCGGACAGCCATCGGCCTATCACTTTTGATATTTTGCATGCTTTGTTTCTACAGATTCCTACAGTTTGTTCATTGGAGTTTGTGACGGTACTATTCTGGGCGGCATTTGCGTTGGCATTTTATGGAGCCCTCAGGGTGGGGGAACTGGTCAGCCCTTCCAAGGTGACACACAGGGGCTTGTCGGCGGACGATGTCCGTTGTGATGACTCGGTGGTCAGGCTTTTCATCCGCTGTTCAAAGACTGGTCAAGCCGGCAGGGGGGCTCACATTGAGTTGTGTCAAATACAGGGTTCCTTCACATGCCCTGTGAAGATGGTGATGGCTTACTTACGGCTTCGCCCAGCAGTGGCTGGTTCTTTTCTGATCCATTCTGATGTTTGGCTTTATTTAAGTTTCAATTTATTTTAATACTGTGGCACTGCCTTTCGGCTGCCGGTGTCGAGGCCAGTAATTTTTCATCGCATTAGTTTAGGATTGGAGCAGCCACTGAGTCTGCCACTACACTTTGCGCTGTGGTGGTTGGGTCTTTGGAGGCATTTGGAAGTAAAATGATGGAATTAAAGGTTTGGGACACATCTGAGGTATGGGTCCCTGGTGAATGCCAGTTACGTGGTTAACTGGGAGTTTATGGTTATCTGCTGAATGTGGTTTGTCTCTGAGATGGATGCAAAGCGACAGGGACCATCAATGGTTAAGCAAATATAAGGTAAAGAGTTGGATACGTAGTGCCTCCAAGGAACGGCAACCAAAAAGTTTATGCTTTTGTTTTTGTTTATACTGTTAATAATTTTATTTAATAAAGGGGCCGTAAACAGGCAGTTTTATCCCAACCTTTGGTGTCAGACTATTTTTAGTAGCAATAATAAGGGGCTACAATATGGGTCAAAAGTTATGGGTATTAGAGGTAAAATATAAGACAGCATACATAGGGGTTACCTTTTCAAGACCCACTGACCATACAAGTGTGCAGTTTAGGAAAGGCAGAGTAAAGCCAAAAATACCCCGTTTGGATTCCTGGTTTGGGTTGGTAACACAAAATATTGAAACCAGAAAGTCAGTATGACAAACGGGCACATACGATTTACAGAATAAGAAATCAGTGAGGACATCTTCCTCCATGTTTCTTTCAAGAATAGCTAACCAAAATCTTATAATTTTTTGTTTATATTTTACTTGTCCTATCTAGCTTCACGGGTAATTATAGATCTGTCTTGGACTGTTCACTAGGCATTCACTGAAACAACTCGCATGTCAGTCATTCAAAACCGGTTTATACTCGGGCTCCATATCCAGGCGACAATTACAGACTGTTTTGTGCTCTGGGTTTTGCCAAAGGACAGTATGCAAATGCTTGTGTGTTGTGAATAGTTTGTTAGTATATTTCCACTGTCAGACATCGTTCTGCCTTCTCTACCGGTTATTGCTTCTGTGTAGGCCTTTTGCCCTTTAGAATTTTTTTTTTCATTTTATTCTAGAGGGAAAGGTATTGAACTTTGAAAAATAAGGTCTTATTCACGCTAGTACGGTCAGACCTGTGTCTTTTAATAGAAGACATTTGTAAATGCATGTAAAATTTTCCAGTAGTGTCATTCACACTTTGCGTTTACCTGCATTTAAAGGTCAGTTTAGCTGTGTTTAAAGAAAATAAAACATTGTGCATCCAAGATCTGATTAGACAGTCTAAATGCAGCTAAACACACCTTAACTCGGCTAAAGCAGAAACGTCTAAATGCAGGAAAAATGATCTGGAAAACAAGAAAGTTGTCTGTATTTAAATGTATATTTAATGTTTCTCACTTCTCCTGTGTTTAGAAAAGCTAAATGCAGTAGTGCCAGTGTGATTAAAGCCGAAAAATGCCAGCATTGGTGCTTGGCAACCAGTTTTGTTTGTTATATTTTCTTTCCTGTTTTTAGGCCTCATAAACACAGGCGCTGACATGTACAATAGTCCATGAATGGGCAATGTGTTTACGTGGTTTGAGCCGCTGAGTGCAGGCAGCCCATTTATGTCTATAGATACGGACACATCTGCTTGTCCCAATTTGACAGCAGTGTGGGAGAGTGGCACCAAACAGACAGTGGGGGTCAATGCACTAATAATTATTGTATGTCTGCATCTGGTATTCCCGTGAAAAAAAAATGTATATCCTAAAAATTATAAAATTCACTCCCATTCACTCCCCAGATTAATCCCCTGATTTACGACATTTGTGTTCACTGCACAAACCTCAAATGCTCATGTATGCGAACATAAGTCGAGCTGACAAGGGCACAAATTGGCATGACTGTGATTAATTCTGTCTTACTGTTACGCTAACAATTTACACAAACCTGTTTTTCTACCTGTGTGCATCACAATGTAGATGCAAAGGAGAAAAAAGCTCTCCTAAAGGTAAAAAGCCTAAGTTATCTTTCAGGCTGGGTTCACACCATTGTGTATAAAAAAATGTGAAAGAAACCACGCTGTCTTAAACAAAAAATAGTAGCTGCCAGCACATTGGATAGTCTGTGAAAAAGTAAACCAAATAAAATAGTATAGTGCAGCGCTAATGCAATGAAAAAAACAATGGGAAATTGGGGTATATATAAGTGCAAATACAATAAAATTATTAAACCACAATATTGTGTAGATCAACAGTGATAGTGTATATAGGGTGCATATAGTCCATGTATGACCTCAAAATGGTGACTAAAAATGAGTGTGTAAAAACTGAATCCACCGTCCAATAGTGCAGATGGATAGTGGCGCTAACTTTAACAGTGGTAGGAATGGGTCAGGCCCCACCGTTCTTACTACTATGAAGTGAGTTGGGGGTGTGCTGACTCTCCAAGGTGATAGAAAATGAATTGACAATCACTCTTATAGCACATAAAAAATTAGTAATCTAAATAAATGTGACACTCTAGTGCAGACTAATAATGCCCCCAATGATAAAACTGTGATGTGATGACCATATATTGAAATACACCACGTGACAGCAGGAATAAAATGATAACTACAACATATAATCAATAACAGAAATATGTAAATGAAATGCAAAGTGAAAATGATAGAAAAAATCCAAAATGGCCCACAAAAACAGTGATGGTAATGTGACAGGATGCAAAAATCCAAGAAAAAGTGCAGGTGTCCTCAATCGTTCTGCTGTGATCCGCAAATTTCACCACACCTCAGTGACGTGATTCCACTCCTTTCTGAAGTTCAAACCCTCCAGCTTTTAAGGCCTCCCACTCTCGTGTTTGGCCATACAGAGCCTCAACCCACTCTCATGGGGGTTAACATGCGACCCAGGTCTCCACTGCTACACACTGGCTATTCTCCTCACAATCATGAATTCATATATGGAATGAAAGAAATGCTCCAATAGTGTAGTAACGTTAAAACAGATCAATTTATTCACACTAAAACAGCGCCAATGAACTCGCATTTAAATAAAAACTAGTAGGCAGAATCACTTCACAGCAGTTGGAAAACAGCACGGCACACTGAACGGTGATAAAAAACGAAACCACAACACACGGCCACGGCAGACCCAGGGAGTATAGAAGCTGGAGAGCGTCTCACCCGCCTGCAGCAACCCATCCCTCGGCCGATCCCCGCTCCGTCCCTCCTTCCTCTACTACTTGTGTTAGATTGCCAGATAGCCACGCCCCGACATGTTTCGTCACCATGAATAAGTCCTGCTGACGAAACATGTCGGGAGCGTTGCTTTCCAGCTTCTATACTCCCTGGGTCCGCCATGGCCGTGTGTTGTGGTTTCGTTTTGTATCACCGTTCAGTGTGCCGTGCTGTTTTCCAACTGCTGTGAAGTGATTCTGCCTGCTAGTTTTTATTTAAATGTGAGTTCATTGGCGCTGTTTTAGTGTGAATAATTTGATCTGTTTTAACGTTACTACACTATTGGAGCATTTCTTTCATTCCATATATGAATTCACGTTTGTGAGGAGAATAGCCAGTGTGTAGCAGTGGAGACCTGGGTCGCATGTTAACCCCCATGAAAGTGGGTTGAGGCTCTGTATGGCCAAACACGAGAGTGGGAGGCCTTAATAGCTGGTGAGTTTGAACTTCAGAAGGGAGTAGAATCGCGTCACTGAGGTGTGGTGAAATTTGCGGATCACAGCAGAAAGATTTTGAGGACACCTGCACTTTTTCTTTGATTTTTGCATCCTGTCACACATTACCATCACTGTTTTTGTGGACTATTTTGGATTTTTTCTATCATTTTCACTTTGCATTTCATTTATAGTTTTTACATATTTCTGTTATTGATTATAGTTGTAGTTATCATTTTATTCCTACTGTCACGTGGTGTATTTCAATATATGGTCAGCACATCAGTTTTATCATTGGGGGCATTATTACGGTAGTCTGCACTAGAGTGTCACATTTATTTAGATTACTCATTTTTTATGTGCTAGAAAATGAATTGACAATCACTCTTATAGCACCTTGGAGAGTCGGCACACCCCCAACTCGCTTCATAGTAGTAAGAACGGTGGGGCCTGACCCATTCCTACCACTGTTAAAGTTAGCACCACTATTCATCGGCACCATTGGAGGGTGGATTCAGTTTTTACATATTTTGAATATTTAAGTGGTAGCTCCGTTTGGGTTTTCCATTGTATTTAGCGCGGAGGTGGTAATACAGGCTTGGGCGAATTTTCCTGGTTACCTTTCAGTTTACATTATAAATGATTGTGAACTGGTTGTCTGTAGTTAATCCACCACCGTAAGGAAAGAGGCTTACCAGACAGGTTGAACCCAACAAGGTGTATGCCTGATGAGTCAACCAAGCTTTTGGTGTAACATGCCCAAGGAGGTACAGCAACCACAACTTCCAATCTAGACCAAATCGGATGTGGATCCGTGACGATTATGACATCAGTGAGTATCCACCATAGGAATAGCAACTGGAATTCATGAGCAGTTCCTCTCAGTGTGACATATAGCAAAAGGAGAAAAAATTGGTCCACATAGTGTGATTCCGTTTAGATGTAAAACATTTATTGAAAATGCTAAAATGGTCACTCACATTTGAGAAGACATTAAAAGCGTTTGGATAAAATCAAAGCAACGCAGTGGCATCAACAGAGCCCGTCCCTATGTTTTGTCCTAATAAGGCATCCTCTGGGGGGCAATATTAATCTCCTCTTCCTCAAAGGAAAATCTTTCCTCTCTGCCTCAAGCAGACTTTCTCCCCAAAAGCAATCTTTATGCGTATGCCCCGATTTAACTATCACTTTTGAGTGAACTGATCCTTTAACACTGGAGTTGATAACCTATATACAGTGTAATTTATATTGTTTACAGTGAAATGTTTTTTAATTAGGTACAGTAATTATTGAACCTCTTTTCTATTGTAAACAACTGGAAAGTAAAGTTTGGTTCAAGTTTGTTAAAAAGGAAAAAAAAAATGACAGCAGTTGTTTGTTCAGACACAAGTAGTGTTTATAACCTATATACATCTATAATAAATATATATTTTTTTCATTACAGTTTATTCGCCTGTCAAATGAAACGGATTCTTCCATTGTGTATAACCTAATCACCCATCACTGGAAGATTCCTCCACCCAACCTGGTGGTGTCAGTTGTCGGGGGTGACGGAGACTTTAAAATGAGAACCTGGTTGAAGGACATCCTAAGAAAGGGTCTGGTTAAGGCTGCACAAAGCACAGGTCAGAGATCAAAGGGCCCACATTGGTACTTGTATGTGTCATGCAGCTGTGATAAAGATAAAGGGTTTTATTTACAAGTAAGGTAAAGTGCAGTTACATGTACCTATATTCATTTAAAATACCCAGTGATACAGGAAAGTAGCATTAAATTCAGACTTGCCTATACATTTTGCAGAGCATTTTGAGGATTCAAATTTGCATCAAAATGGGTTATCCTGACTAATTTTTGGTCAACGAATTCTGACATTCATCCATAATTCTTTGCGCAAATATTTTTCTCTTGTCCATTGAGGGACAAAAGAACTCTGAAATCTGAAGGTTATACTGCTGCCTCTAGGAAAATTGGACAATGGCAAACGAAAAGAAAAAAATGTAGACCAACCCTGAGTATTACCCCTCCCACTACTGTTTGGTGTTTTGTTTTTGTTTTTTTTGTTTTTTGGTATGCTAGGAGGTTGGACATTGTTCACGTCTGTTTATTCAAGATTTAACCTGTAATTTCATCTAGCAACTTTTCCTGATCAGTCAAGAATCTTCATCCTATAGTTGCTGGTGGTCTCCCTCTCCCAACCCTTCTCCGTGAACACTTCTGCCAGATACTAGCAGCCAAGATTTTGTGCAAACATGTTGCCATGCCTCTTACCTTGAGCCTGTACATGCTTATCATACTTAGGGGCACATTTACACTGAGGCACTGGGGAGTCAGCGGTAAAGCACTGCTTATTTCAGCAGCGCTTTACTGTAGTTTGAGCGGCGCTTTTTGGCTGCTAGTGGGGTACTTTTAACCCCCGCTAGCGGCTCAAAAAGGGTTAAAAGCGCCACTGCAGCGGCAGCGATGCCCATGGATTTCAATGGGCAGGGGCGCTGTAGGAGCGGTGTATAAAGCACCTCAAAGATGCTGCTTGCAGGACTTTTTTTAATGTCCTGCCAGCGCACTGCTCCAGTCTGAAAGCACTAGGGCTTTCACACTGGAGGGAGAGGAAAGGTGCTGTATAGGCGCTACTTTTACTGAGATAGGACTGGGGAGCAGCTCCTTCTGAGTAGTGAGAGTAAAGCTGGCCATACACCTATAGATTATCTGCAGATTTTCTATGGTTAGATGGAAAAAGTGGGAAATTCCTCCTCCACACAGTTTAGCGAACATGGAGAAATCTGTTGCACTTTTTCCATCTAACCATAGAAAATATGCATGTGGTGATGTTGTGCAGCTGCACAATTCTGTCAGCAGCTGATGAAGATATAGGTCTTGACCGGCTTTATTTTAGAAACTAGACAAGTGAGGACAGAAAAAAGGCTAAGTGGCCCACCCCCTTGATGTGTTTAACCTTTTCGCTGCCAAATCTGTTTTTGGGGGGGGGGGGGGGGTTTGCCCATATGTTAAAAAAAAAAAAAAAAAAAAGTTTAGCTCTAAAGAGAATGTAAAACCCCCAAACATTATATATTTACTGAAAGACACCCTCGAGAATAATATAGCGGTAGTTCCAATTTTCTTTAATCGTACATCACAGGACACAGAGCCATAGTAATTACTATGTAGGTTATAGTCCACCTTCAGGTGCTGGACACTGGCACACCCTAAAAAGGAAGTTGCCTCCCTATATAACGCCTCCCATACCAGGAGCATCTCAGTTTTTTCGCCAGTGTCTAAGGTGTTAGTCACGAGTAGGGATGAGCCGAAAACCCCCCGGTTCGCACCAGAACCTGCGAACGGACCGAAAGTTTGCGCGAACTTTAGAACCCCATTAAAGTCTATGGGAATCGAACGTTCAAAATCAAGTGCTAATTTTAAAGGCTAATATGCATGGTATTGTCCTAAAAAGGGTTTGGGGACCCGGGTCCTGCCCCAGGGGAAATGTATCAATGCAAAAAAAAAGTTTTTTAAAAGCGGCCGTTTTTTCAGGAGCAGTGATTTTAATGATGCTTAAAGTGAAAAAAGTGAAATATTCCTTTAAATATCATACCTGGGGGGTGTCTATAGTATGCCTATAACGTGGCGTGTGTTTCCCATGGTTAGAACAGTCCCTGCACAAAATGACACTTTAATGTAATGTCGGGTCCCGGCAATATGGATGAAAATCAGTGAGATAAACGGCATGCGTACCCCCCCCCCCCAGTCCATTACCAGGCCCTTTGGGTCTTGTATGGATATTAAGGGGAACCCCAAACCCAAAAAAGGAAAGGTGTGGGTCCCCCAGGCCCTATATACTCTGAACAGCAGTATAAAGGCTGTGCAAACAAGACAGGGACTGTAGGTTTGTTGTTAAGTAGAATCTGTTTGTAATTTTGAACTGGTAAATTTTTAAAGTGTAGCTCCAGGCAAAAAATCTATTTTTAAGCTTTTTGGAAAACATAGGGAAGAGTTATCACCCCTGTAACATTTGTTTTACTGTCTGTGCACCTCTTCAGAAGATTTCACCTCACTTTCTGTCCCAATGACAATTTTTTTTTTTGAAACTTTTGGGTTTTTAGTGAAACAAGGATTGGTGATAAAGCATCAGTGGAGAGGAGACACATTTTTTCCCATATTAACTCTTACAGGAGAGAATTTCCCTTCCTAGGGGTAGATTTCATCTTGCTTCCTGTTGTCTCCTTCCGTTTGCAAGTAGGAGTCGTTTGTAAATTGTAAGTTGGATGTTTGAAAGTAGGGGCCTGCCCTATATACTCTGCAGAAATTGGGGCCTTAGGTGTTGGTGTTACCACAACACTGTAAGCCCTCAGTTACTCTTGGTGGGTGCAGGAGTGGGCCCTGATGTGAAATATTAGATCAAGAATTTTAATTACATGTCCCTGTTGAACAGGGGCAGGAAAATTGGGCCTTAGGCACTGGTGCCACAACACTGCAACCCCTCACAGATGCTATAGTTGGAGGGCAGGAATGAGCCCTGCTGCAAATTATTCCATCAAAAATTGTAATTGCACGCCCCTGTTAAACAGGGGCTGAAAAATTGGGCCTTAGCCACTGGTGGCGGCGCCCAGAACCAAAAATGTTCTTACAAGCTACCAGCATGATCATTGAGGAGGAAGAGGATAATCACTCAGCATAACAGGATAGTCACTCAGCATCAGCATAGGCAGTCTTGAAGGGATCTGACATTTCAAAAAAAAATCATTTGGTTACATCAGCATCAGATGCTTGGTAGCTGGTGGTGATCCAAGACTGATTGATTCATTTTTATGAAGGTCAGTCGATCGACCGAGTCTTCTCTTCTTCCTTTTCCTCTTCCTCTTCCTCTTCCTCTTCCTCTTGAAGATTTAGTTTGTTGGATTTACCACTGATTGCCACCATTGCTAGTATAAAAAAAAATAATAAAATGTCATAAAACTATCCCCTATTTTGTAGACGCTATAACTTTTGCGAACCAATCAATAAATGCTTATTGCAATTTTTTATTTATTTATTTTTTACCAAAAATTTGTAGCTGCATAGGCGTGCACAAGGTGTGCCCGGGCACACCCTAATCCTGGAATTGGCAACCCATCAAAAGTAGGCTTCTCCTCCTCTTCCTCTCGCCGATATTCCAAAAGAAAGCTCTATTTGTGGGGAAAAAGAAGTCAATTTTGTTTGGGAGCCACATCGCATGACCGCGCAATTGTCAGTTAAAAAGACACAGTTCTTGAATCGCAAAAAGTGCTCTGGTCTTTGGCCAGCCAAATGGTCCTGGGTTGAAGTGGTTAAAGTAAATGTCATGCCCAAGTGTCACCACTGGGGGCTGTATGGAGCACATACCTTCTCATGCTTTGCTCAGAGATCACACTGTGTCACAGAAGCAGCAGACTTTTTTTTTCCTCCGGCTAGCAGGCAGACCTCCGGTAAGTTTGGGGGGTTTTGCTTCCTCTGGACACCCCACCTGGGCTGACCTCTTCCCCTCTTCATGAGGCCGAGTATAAGGGAGAAGTGAAAATGATCGGCAATGCCGTCTTCTTTCACCGCCCCTACATGGCGGCGGCTTCCAGGTCTCCTTCATGCCATCCCTCCCTCACAAGCCGATCCCGTCGGATCGGAGGAACGTGCTTGCGCAGGAAAACTTTTTTTGAAAGAGAAAGGAGAAGGGGGGCGCGATGCGAGGTGGGGGGCGGGGATTAGCGTGGCGTTGGCGTCCTCCAACGTGGGAGTGTGTTTTAGGAAAAAAAAACTCCATTTGCGCTGGCTTTAAAATTGTCAGAGAGACATAAGAGCAAGGAGGAGCATGAAAGAGGTTTTGGTGACACAGGCATTTCCTATTTGACACATTTACTATTTGCATCAGGCTGAGCTTTAATAGCAGCGGCAGTGGCTGGACTATTGCTGAAGCAGTGGATGCGATTTCTTCTGGTGGTACCTCTGCTTTGTGCATCGGGCTAAGGTCAGAACGGGGGGGTGGAAACACCCCCAAAAAAGAGCTAAAAGGGTCTCCCTCAAGCTCTGGAAAGCCTACTCATTTCTACAAATGGCATCCTCCCCTGAGGGGGTGGCTGGTCAGAGTGAGCATCGGGGGCCATGAAATGTTTGCAACTGTTTTCAACAGTGCAGCCCCTGTTTATTTTACTAAAGATATCTTTTTCCTCAGCCATAATAGGTTTTTAAAAAAAAAATAAAAAATTTAGCGACTTTAATCGCATCCCAGTGTGGCTCAAATTGCGACCGTTTTCTACCATTCCCCAGGACCCTCAAACTGAGGAACTAGGGGCGGGAGAAGACTAATTCCCTCAGGGGACCGTGGTGAGGCTGATGACTCCTCCTCTGAGGTGTCAAATGCGGGAGAATCAGCTGTTTCAATCTTAAGATTGATGGTGCAATTTCTTGCTGAATGGTCCGCTCCACATTTATGTACCCTTAACTGAGTGTTTGGGTTCGCTAAAGCCTCCTCAAGCTGTGCATGCCTTTTCCTGTCCATTCATTGTTGGAAAAGCTTTTTTGTATCTGAGAGGATCACCCAGATGAGCATTATTTTCCCTTCTAAAAAGTTTTCACACTTTATCTTATGGTGGAGGAAATTCGCTAAGTAGGGTATACCAGCAATTAACGCTGTTATATGCTCTGTGAATAAGAGTTTTGACTTGTCCAGCAGACAATGCTCAAATGCTTAGGGATCCAACATTTAAAAAATTGGAATTCCTATTTAAAAAAAACAAAAAAAAACTTTCTATTGCCTATTGAGTGTCTCAGCCTGCGTTGACAGTAATTGCTTAATTATTGAGAGACCAGTTATAACAGTTGTTCAAGGTTATCCTGCTCAGCAGGCCCAGGATCTGGAAGCTTTGTTTGCAATAGTTGCTATGAGAAATTCTATCCTTCAGGCCTTTCGCCCTTCGCTAAGCACCATGTAGAAGCTCCTGGCTAGTCTTCCTTTTGTGGTGAAACAGCTATTTGGGGATGTTTTGGATAATACAGCCAAGGAAATTGTAGTGGAAAAAGTACCCCTTTTGACATTTAAGAAAAGGAGTAAATGTATTTTTGTTTTTAAAGCTCCTTCTGTGCCAGGGGCATCAGCCTCCAGGCAGTCACGACGGTTTCCGCCATCAGGTTCAAAATGTAATCCTCAGGGTTAACCCCAGGGACAAAAGAGGTCTTGGGGGGAGGAAACCTAAAAGATACTGAAGCCTTCTTATGAGGAGGCGCCCCCCCCCCTTGCTCAATAGGGGGAATTCTTCTGTAGTTCTCCAGGAACTGGCAGGAAGAGTGTCAAGACTAATGGGGGACTTCCTCAATAGCTCCAAGGTACACACTGGAGTTCCAAGAGTTCCCGTCTCCTTGTTTTCTCAGATCAAACGTTCCTAAGGATCCAGCGAAAAAAGTCTTTCTCTCAAGCATTTGACCATCTTTTGGCAAAAAGTGATCATGGTGGCCCCCATGTAAGAGAGGTTGGGGTTTGGTTAAATCCAAATGGACATTCTGGATCTCAAAAATCTAAATTCAATTCCTGAATATAACCACTCTGTTTTCGCATGGAGTTAATCCAATCAGTTATCTCCACCCTACAAGGAGAACTTCTGGTGCCAATTGACGTCAAAGATGCATACCTCCATATGCTGATTTCCTCACTCACTAGTAATATTTACTACTCAAGGTGAAAAATCTTAATTTTCAGTGTGTAGCTCTGCTTTCCGGTCCAGCTACTGCACCGTGAGTGTTTACAAAGGTTCTGGTCCCTCTTCTAGCCAGATTAAGGGCCCAAGGTATAACTATTATGGTTTACCTGGACGATCTGTTCTTGATAGTCCAGTCGGTAGCCCGCTTGGACCAAAGTATGGTCACCACATTCAACTACCTGGAACATATAGGTCGGTTTCTCAGCCTAGGAGAAATCTTCTTTAAAACCATGAAAAGGGCTAAGATACTTGGTTCTGATCATAGGTATACCCAGAAAAAGTTATTCTTGCCCCAGGCAAAGATCAGCACCATAAAGGAACTGATTTAGGTGGTCAAAGCAAGATGAATTCTTCTATTCAACTTTGCATGAGGTTGTTGGGAAAGATGGTGGCTTCATTCAAGGCCGTTCCTTATGCTCAGTTCCATTCGAGACTGCTGCAAAACATTATCCTATCAACTTGGAACAAAGGGTTCAAGCTCTAGATTCCCAATGTGTTTGACTCCAAAGCCTATGGCCACATCAGCCTGAAAGCGCCCAATCTCATCTGATCTTGGAGGCTAAGCAGGGTCGGGCTTGGTTAGCACCCGGATGGACCACCTGGAAATACCAGGTACTGTAGGCTGGGTACGCCGGAGCCTCAGTTTATGGTTAATATCCAAAAATCTGCAAAGGAGAAAATACTTCCTTCAGTTACCACGGAAGTGGCCTAGATCAGAAATGACCGTGCCCATTATCATTCTAGAAATTCAGTCAGAGCACTTGGTTCTGAGGGCCTGAACGTAAAGTTTACGGTATTGTCTTGCCAGGATTCAATCCGACTATGCCACAGCAATGGCCTATATTAATCACCAAGGGGTCACAAAAAGTTGTGTGGCCCAGAGAAAGGTGAATCATATCCTATCTTGGGCAGAAAACAATTTACTTTGCCTATCGGCGGTCTTCATTCTAGGAATAGAAGCAAAAAAATAAAAGGTCTGCAGTCACCAGTGATACACCTCCATCCCTATATACATATACATATACATATACAAAAAAGAAGAGTCGCCCTGGGACTTTAAATGAGGTGGTCACAGTTGGCCACTGAGTAACAAGAGTAATAAGCAGTATAAATGTTTATTAAAATGTACATACATGGATACTATAGAGTAATAGCTCAGCCAATGGATTTGTACATAATAAAGAGAATAAACAAAGTTGATACAAACGTTATACAATGCAGTGTATACAAATGCACAGATCAGAAAACCAGACGCGCGTTTCGCAAGATCATTGCTCGCTCATCAGGGGTGGATGCGGATAAGATGTATCTAAATAGACAAAAAGATGTGTCACAGTGGTAAATGTAAGAACAATGGCAGAAAGGGCCAGGGCAAAATGGCCCAATACTTCCCAATGAACGAAACCAGAGTTTCTCTAGTCATCTTCTAGGATGGCATAACCTGAGATGACTGGTCCACCTGACAGGAAACACAATGAACATACAAGGTTAAAAGGCCCCTTCCTTTCCCCCTGCACCTCAGTTTTTCATTTTGTTTCCCGGCAGCGCAATGTTTGTTGTTCTTTTCTCAGACCTGAAGCTGGTAGCGGATGGTCCCTCCCCCCCTGAGGGCTGGACGCCAAAGCCGGGGAGGGTGGCGGGTCCAGCCAGGGCCCTGTCCTTCTCAGGGGGTCCCCCAATGGCCTGGGGAGAGAGTCTTCCCCGGCAAGGAGCCTCCCGGGTACAGAGGGGTATCCTGGAACTCCTGTGAGCACATACCTCATGCTTTTACTTTCCACCCAGTCAGGTACGGAGGTGATGAGGGAACTGGGGCTCAGGCTGGTGTCTAGGCCACAGAGGGGGTAGAGGATGCCAGCCAGGTCGGTACCCAAGTGCCTTGTAGGGCTGGTGGAGGTCCTGGACTTTCATAGGGAATGCTGAAGCTCCTGTGTATGGAGCAAGCATTCCGGCCGGATGGAGTAAGATGGCGGCGTTTCCGGGCGCTGTGACTTCTGACTTCAGGTCTATGCCAAAATGGCGGATTCGGACACTAGAGCCCAAAATCCCCCCTCAAACATCGGCTCTCCAACAAAATGGCGCCGATCACCGGTGTATAGGAGATAGACACTCAGCGCTCCAGGAAAAAGCAGGAGGCCTCACGATACTCCTCTCTTGGGGTCGGAAAACCTCGCAAAGCAGCAGATATGGATGGAGAGGAGGTAACAGCTGCACCCTTAGCCCAGGAAGAGGCCAGTGGTGTTGAGTCCTCCTCCGTTTTGAGAGAGAGAGAGAGAGAGAGAGAGAGAGAGAGTCTTTTTTTTTTTTTTTTGTCTCCCTAGTTTCTGGCGGCTCTGCTCAGGGGGCTCACAAGGTGAAGGGCAAAAATCCTTCTCCTCCCAGGTCACAAAGATGTGGGAACTGTAATAAGCTCCCACAGGACCATGTGAAACCTTTTTGCTATAGGTGCATACAGAGACTGTCTAGTAAGGAAACCTCACAGGTTATGAGGGACTTCCTTGCGGTACAGTCGGAGATGCTTTCTACCCTCCAGTCTATTAAGACAGCTATAGCACCTAAGGCGGATGATAGGGAAATTCTGTCCTCTAGAGAAGGCACTTCTCAGAAAACCTTGCAAAGACCCCCTTCTTCTGTCACTTCAGGAGTTGAGTTTGAGGACCCAGAGGAGTCAGAGGAGGACTCATTAGAGGAAGGTGAAGACAGACGCTGACAGCCAGAATAGTGACAGTCCTAGAGCTAGTAGCCACCTCTTTCCCTTGGAAGACATGGGGCAGTTACTTCGGGTGATCTATGTCTCTGAGGATATCCCAGAACCTCCAGTTCAGGCGTCGGCCTGGGACAAGATGTACAGGGGTTTGTGAAAGCCTCAGTCCAGGGTGTTCCCAGTTCATCAGGCCCTAAAGGAGGTGATTTAAGAGAGTGGAAAGACGCGGAAAGAAAGGTTCTTAGGCTTAAAACTTGGAAGAGAAGATTTCCTTTTGGGGAGGGAGAAGAGCAGAAATTCTTTAAAACCCCTAAGTTAGATGCAGCCCTGTCGCAGGTTTCTAAAAAATCTGACTTGTCTTTTGAGGATTCAGGGAACCTAAGAGACCAAATGGACAGAAGGGCGGAGGCGCTTTTGCGCAGAGCATGGGATTCCAATGCGGCTGCCATGTCTCCTGTTTTGGCGTCAGCATGCGTGGAAAACATGGACGCATGGTGAGGCAGACTTTCCAACCATGTTTCTAGAGGGAGTGATTCTAAGGAAATCAGACTCGTTAGAAATAATAGGTAAGGCTGTGGCATATTTGGCAGATGCGGCAGTGGAGTCTGTCAGGAACACAGCCAAATCTGCGGCCCTCCTTAACTCCGCAAGAACGGCAGTCTGGGCCAAATCATGGGAAGGGGACCATATGTCTAGAACAAGGCTATGTGGTTTGCCCTTAGAAGGTTCACAACTCTTTGGACCTGGCCTGGATCAGGTGCTGTCAAGGTCAGCAGAAAAGGGAAAAAAGTTCCCGGTTAAAGCTAAAGGAGAAAGTGGCAGGAAGTTATTTCATCCCCCCTCTAACCAGGGTCAATTCAAAGGTAAAAAGGATGCGAATAGAAGGTGGGGAAAGGGAAAGAGCGCACAAAAGGCAGTCTGCTCTTTTCTGGACCTAAAGACGCCACCAAGCAGTCTAAATTACGCCAGCATCAGGGTAGGGGGGAGATTGTCCCACTTTTTCCCTCAGTGGTAGAGGATCTCCGAAAGCCCCTATATTTTGCAGATTGTAACAGAGGGATATCGTCTGGAACTTCTCTCCCCTCAACCACAAAACTTTTTTCTGACCAGTCTCCCCAAGGAAACTTCAAAAGCTGCAGGGCTGTTGGACAGCTTGCAGGGATTGGCGTTCCAGGAGGTGATCATCCCCGTTCCACCGGAAGAGCTTTACCAAGGGTTTTACTCCCATGTATTTGTCGTTTAAAAACCGTCAGGAAAATTTTGCCTGATATTAAATCTCAGGAAGTTGAACAGGTTTTTGCGACAAAAGAGCTTCCGGAGGGAGAGTATATACACGGTGCGCAGGCATCTATTAAGGGGTGCGTTCTTAGCCATGATCTGAGGGATGCTTGCCTTCATATCCCGATCACCAGGGAACACCAGTCCCTGCTGAGATTCGCAGTCCTTACGAGCGAAGGGATTCAACATTGGCAATTCTGAGCTCTTCCCTTTGGATTAGCTGCAAGCCCAAGGATCTTCACAAAGGTCCTGGGGGAGGTTGTAGCTTACCTACACCTACAGGGGGTGTCCCTTTATACCCTACCTAGACGAACTTTTGGTATACGGGCAATCCCTAGAGCAGGTGGAAGTAGATGTAGGCAGAGTGATTTTCATTCTGGAGTCCTTGGGCTGGATAGTAAACAGAGAAATCTTCTCTGGCACCGTCCCAAAAAAAATTATTCCTGGGATATCTGGTGGATACAGAGGCTCAGAAACTGTTTCTTCCAGAGGAAAAACAATTAAAGGTTGTTACAGCAGTATCCTCTTTAAAAGAAGCCAGGGAGTGCTCTTGCAGGCATATCATGAGGGTTATAGGTCTAATGACCTCGTGTATTCCAGCGGTTCCTTGGGCTCAGCTCCACTCCAGGGAGCTGCAGTTCTTCCTTTTGTCCTCCTGGGACAAAAGGAGTCATTGGATGCAAGGGTGTCTATCCCAATGAGAGTAAGGACCCCCCTAGATTGGTGGCTGGATCAGGACAAGCTCAGGTTGGGTCTACCCTGGGACTAGTGGAATCCCACAAGAATCACTACCGATGCAAGCGCCTGGGGTTGGGGTGCTCACCTGGGGGACATCCAGGCACAGGGGGCCTGGACTCCTTCTCAGGCAGGGGCATCCTCCAACCACAGGGAACTCCTGGTGGTGGGCCAGGTGTTCGTAGCCTTTGGAGACAGGATTCGGGGCTTAGAGATCCAAGTCCTGTTGGACAATGTGACAACGGTCTCTTACCTGAATCGTCGGGGGGGCACCAGATCCAGGAAGCTACTGAGTCTAGTCCTGAACATCTGAAACTGGGCCGAAGAGAATCTTCAGTCCATATCGGCGGTTCACATAAGAGGATCCGCCAATGTGGTGGCAGACTTCTTAATCCGGCAACCCATCCTCCAAGGGGAATGGGAGTTAAATCAGAAGGTCTTTCTCCAGATAAGTCAGAAGTTCGGGATTCCGGATATAGATCTCTTTGCCCACAGAGGGAACAAAAAATTGGATCGTTTTTTCTCTCTCAACAGAGAAGGGGGATCCCAGGGAGTGGACGCTCTGTCTCAGGACTGGGACTTCCATCTAGCATACGCCTTTCCCCCACTAGTCTTAATACCACGGGTCTTACAAAAATTGGCCGGCTCAGATTGCGGACTGATCCTTATAGCCCCATGGTGGCCAAAAAGGACCTGGTTTGCCACTCTGAAAAAGTGGTCATTTTCTCCTCCGCTCCGTCTTCCAACCAGACGAGATCTTCTCCTACAGGGGCCAGTCCTCCACCCCGACCTGGGATTCGTCAAACTGACGGCATGGTTCTTGAGGAGGAGATCCTTAGGGGCAAGGGTTGCTCTGATAAGGTAATTGAGACCTTCTTGGGCAGCAGGAAGCTGGTCACCAGGAGGATCTACTCCAAGGTTTGGAATTGCTTCTCACAGTGGTGCCGTGATAAGGAGGTGTCTTACCCTTCAATACCAGTGGTACTGGAATTTTTACAAGCAGGGGTGGATCAGGGGAGTTCCCTGAACACATTGAGAGTACAGATAGGAGGGTTATCTGTATTTTTGGATCAGAGGCTCTCTCTAGAACCTCTGATTAAGAGATTTCTTCTGGCAAGGGAGAGGTTAACCCCTGTCAGGGTGAATGCATTCCTTCCATGGAATTTATCTCTGGTTTTGGAGGCACTGACGAAAGCCCCCTTCGAACCAGCGCAAGAGAATTCAGTTAAGTTTTTGACTCTTAAGTTAGCGTTTCTGTTGGCCATAACCACGGCCAGAAGGGTGAGCGACCTACAGGCCCTGTCAGTTAAGGAGCCTTTTCTGTTGATTCTGGAGGATAGAGTGGTTCTTACAGGACCCACTATATCTTCCCAAGGTCGCATCTAAGTTTAATAGATCTCAGGAGATCATTTTACCCTCCTTCTGTGATAATCCAAAAAATGAGAAGGAGAGGAACTTTAATTTATTAGATGTCAGGAAATGTTTATTGACATATCTAGATAGAGTAAAGGACTACAGAAGGTCAAATCATCTTTTAGTTTTATTTAGTGGCCCTAGAAAGGGAGGGCAGGCATCTAAATCTACTGTGGCTAGGTGGATTAGGCAGACAATAACATTGGCCTATGAACAGACCGGTTCCCCAGTACCAGGGAACCTTAAGGCCCACTCAACAAGATCCTTGGCGGCCTCTTGGGCAGAGAGAGCTGGGGCCTCGATAGAACAGGTCTGTCGCACAGCCACTTGGGCGAAGCAGGATAACTTTTTGAAACACTATAGAGTGGAACTGCTGTCGCCCCAGGATCTGACATTTGGAAGAAAGGTGCTACAAGCGGTGGTCCCACCCTGAGGTAGGCCTTGAACTCCTTGTCCATCCTCTCCGGTTATGCCGTCCTGGAAGATGACTAGAGAAAATTGACAGTTACTTACCGATGACTGTTTTTCTGGGATATCTTCCAGGACGGCAGGCCTACTTCCCAACCATGTTTTAATATAAGTACTACGGGAAGAGTTTCTCTCTGTCACCCGGATAACCTATTACTTTGGGAGAACTGAGGTGCAGGGGGAAGGGAGGAGCCTTTTAACCTTGTATGTTGATTGTGTTTCCTGTCAGGTGGACCAGTCATCTCTCAGGTTATGCCGTCCTGGAAGATAGCCCAGAAAAACAGTTATCGGTAAGTAACTGTCAATTTTTCCATCGCTGAACCCCCAAATGGACAGCAGCAGCCAGAGTATGGCATGGGAGCTGAGGGGGAGAAGACGGACATGGGTAGCCCCAGGGGGGATGCCAGGCGGCAGACATGGCTTAGGTGAAGGTAAATGGTCCTAATTGTCTCAGTATGTAGCGTGATAGATATCAGCTGTAAACATAGATGTATATGTCTCAATTATTTGCCAAATTTAGTAAAATGAACATAAAGGTATATAATGTAATATTATTTTTGTATGAGAGCATGTGTACTCTAACATAAGTATATGTGTCAAGCCTTACTAAAGCAGAATAGACAAAAGTTGTACAATTATTTGTTTAAAAACATATGTGGACTGACCTGATCCAATAATGGAGCAGACATAGAGACCATGGGTAAGAAAGTAAATCCTGAAAAAATGTTTGGGAAGGAAAATCGAAAAAGGATGTGTGAAAAAGCAGTGTTATAAATGAAACAAAAAAGTGCAGGGAATGCAGATGAAGCACCAGGTGAGTGCTAGGGTGGGGAGAGTGTATTTACCTTGATATGCAAACAGCTGAACAGCAATGGAAATCTCTGTGGTGTGCATAGTATTGGTGAGTGAAGGAAGTGATCTCAGCCATGTCTCGTTTCTGACTTATATCCCGAAGTAGTCCAGTCCGCTCCACCCCCAACGCTATGCGAGGATGGATTGGTGCACCGACACTGGGGCGTCAGCTGCCAATGGGAGTATGCATGCGCAGTGGACTCACATCCATCCAAGATGACAAACTGCACTGCCACTGGGTGACAGCACAACCATGGATGCCACCCAATGGGTGTAGGAGTATAGCGCCAATATGCTGGTGGCCCCTCCACAAGGTCCATAGAACGAGGGGGGGGGGGACAGCAGGAGACAAGAATCTTCTTTGGCATATCGTAGCTCCCATGCTAGACAAAAACCGCCAACCGTCAGAGGAGACGGCAAAGGACACACAGGCCACAGAACACCACCAATGTTGGAGGCAAGGTCAAAGGCTATAAGATGTATATGTGAAAACCAGTGGCTGGTGATGACAGTAGGCCAGTTTTTGGGCTAAATGGGTGTCTTCCACCCGGGTTCAATAGAAGCAAAAAAATAAAAGGTCTGCAGTCACCAGTGATACACCTCCATCCCTATATACATATAAAAAAAGTCGCCCTGTGACTTTAAATGAGGTGGTCACAGTTAGCCACTAAGTAATAAGAGTAATAGCAGTATAAATGTTTATTAAAATTATTGCACACACATGGATACTAGAGCATATTAGCTCAGCCAATGGATTTGAATTATAAACGTTATACAATGCAGTATATATAAATGCACGCATCAGAAAACCCGACGCACATTTTACTCTCCCCACCCTAGCACTCACCTGTTGCTTCATCTGCATTCCCTGCACTTTTTTGTTTCATTTATAACACTGCTTTTCACACAACCTTTTTCTCTTTTCCTTCCCAGACAAACACATTTTTTCCTTGTCAAAAGATTTTATTGTACATACAATAAGGTACTTGACATTACAGTGAGTACATGTTATACAATAAAGGGAATGAAGCTCAGAAATACATATTCAAACAGTGTAAATTATATATTGAATTGAAGTTATTATGATATTAATAATACATACAAATGGTGTTGGTTATAAGAGGAATTATGTTCTATGATTAATATGAGCTTCCAAATAAAAAAAAAAGAGTAAGTAGAGAAGAAAAGAGATAGAGGAAGAGGAAGTACTAGAAAGAATAGAAAGAAGAGTCTGTAGGGTTGAGTCGAGGCGAGGTCTGTCAGTCACTGAAGATTATATAATTCATTGGTTCACTGAGTCAGCTACCATGGTAGTAAAACTTCTTTGTTAAAAGTTGAAGGCAAATAATTGCTAATCCATGGTTGCCATATTTTCCCAAATTTGACAAGCGAGTCATTTTCAAGGGCTACCATTTTAGCTTGAGTCATGGTGACGTTCATTCAATTTACTACCTCTTCCACTATCAATGAAGGGGATCTCCAGGCTCTTGCCAGTGTTTGTTTCGCCGCTGTAAATAATTGGATAAGTAATTTAAATTGGGTGTGTGTTAAAAATTCTGGTTTTCAATTGATGAGAGCCATTGCAGGATCAGGGGTGATGGATATTTCTAACATTTTAGATGCAATAGTAAAGATAGCCTTCCAAAAAAATTGTGCTTTGGGGCATGACCACCAAATATGAAAGTGTGTACCTGGGTCAGAGCATCCACGATAACAATCTGTTGAGTAGTTATGCACATATTTTGCTATTCTAACCGGTACAAGGTACCATCGTATTAAAACTTTATAATTGGCCTCTATTGCTAGTATGTTTGGGGAGGCTGATTTGGTTGTTAACCAAATTTGGTTCCATTCTGTTTCCAGTGTTCGTTCTAAATTGACCTCCCATTTCTGTACATACGATGGTTTCTCCATTTCAGGTTGGGCTACTAATTGAGCATAAAGGACCGAAATCATGCCTTTAGCATGAGGATAATTTTTGCAAAATTTTTCAAATCCAGTAAATTGAGTCAGTGAAGAGTTTGTGGTTAAAAGAGGCATAAAGAAATTTTTAATCTGAAGATATCTAAATAACTGAGATTGAGGTAATCCGTAGTTATTGCAGAGGGTTGGGAAGGGAATAAAGGACGAGGCGTTTACAAATTTGTGCATGTTTAGTACATCATGAGTAATCCACGCTTTAAAAGATATAGGTGAGACCCATGCTGGGTAGAATGCAGGATTTTTATAGAAATATAATAGAGGGTTATGCAAAGATTGTAATTGATTTCTGAGTTTGTATTTGTCCCACATGGAGACAATGTTTGGTAATTGGGTTACCTAACCCTCTACGATCTCTCGGTGAAAGCCAGAGCAAATTTGCAATTGATAAAGACAAACACATTTTTTCAGGATTTACTTTCTTACCCATGGTCTCTGTCTGCTCCATTATTGGATCAACATATGTTTTTTACAAATATTTGTACAACTTTTGTCTACTTTTGCTTTTTTAGTAAGGCTTGACACATATACTTGTGTTAGAGTACACATGCTCTCATACAAAAATACTATTACATTACATAACTTTATGTTCATTTTACTAAATTTGGCAAATCATTGAGACATATACATCTTAGTTGTAATTAAAATAAGAATGTTCAGAAATATTGTACCATAATAGTAATTACATGTAGGAATAAAATTTTTTGTTGTAACATTGTAGAACATGTAACTTAATTTTGTAGTAAAAAAAAGGGGTTGAGAGAAAAGTGATTCTCCAACCGACGGCGAGTACACAGGAGACCAATACATCTCAGTCTAGTGAATTTAAAGTCAATAATACTCATAAAGAGAAATAAATAAATATATATTTAATAAATATATATATATATATATATTATATATAAATCGGGACCAATTAGATTGAATCCCAAAAAAGTAGTAAATGGTGAGCGACTGAGTCGGGGTGATTCATGTCGGCATACGGGCAGAAAGCCACACCAAATGAAAACGCGTTTTAAATCGTGCAATAATTATAAAAACTAAGTGCATGTAAGAAATCGCAAGAAAGAATTTTTATGATAAACACAAAGGTGCCCTTTCTCTTTTTATATCTCATTCCCTTCTTCCTCCTAAAAGAAACCCGTAATATAACCTAGAATCTGGTTTCGATAAGATGGGAAAAGGAGAAATGAGAAGGGGAAAAAACAAAAAAAGTATTAACATTAATACTATATATGACCGTATAATTAAAACTTGTCATTGTGTAAAAGTCTTAACTGTTGAATAGTCTCGAAACTCCCTGAGTAGTAGATCCTTTGGAAAATTGTAGATTCTTATGTCTTAGAGCAACAAAGCAATTAATGCTTTAGTAACTCACATATTTGAACATAAAAAGTTAAACAAGAAATTGGTAGGAATTTGTAGTTCCTTGAAATGTCAGAGGACTGCAGTACTGTTTAATGTCATTAGGTGTCAGTGTTAGACCATCATTGAGATAGGTAGAATAAGGCTGGTGATATTGAATGGTGCGTACTTACAGTTCCAGAATTAAGCTGTAGATGTCCGTGTTATCCTCTCAATAGGCTGAAGAGAGAATATTTAGCTGTAAAAGAAGGTTAGTACATACGGTTAGTAAAGTCAGATTAGTTTATCCATTACAGCCATGAGGAGCATCTGATTCTATAGGGACTATATTTTAAATCCAGGGATAAACCAAACTAAAAACTGCGAGAATGGGTAAAAGTGTGGTGCTGCGCTAATCCTTTTAGATAGGCAATGATTATACGTGTAATAACTCAGTGATGGTGGGGACCTCTGAGAGCAGGAGGTGAGCCTGACTGGACAGGCTTCCTTTTTAATTTATCTGGGTGACTCCGGGACACTACTTGAAAGGACTAGACGCCCCCATGAGAGAAGTGACCAGGATAGGACCATATCTCCACCATCCCTTACAACTGGTTGTATCCACGGTTTCTACAAAGGCTGCCATGCCTCAAAGTGGCTAAATGCGAGTACCCCATTACCTTCAGGTAAGGGGCCACTGCCCACCAGTGTGTGCGTTGCTGCATGAAGATTGACCACCATTGTCACCTATATTTCAGCACCAAAGGGATCACTTATATTTTGTGGACTTTGAATAATTGTTCATTGCCGAACGGAGCACCGTATTTTATATTTTTTTGCACGCATGATTTGCATGCATATGAATGAACTTTTTAGCACTCAGCCATATTAAAATTGTCACTGTATGTTATGCACTTTAAGCACTATCCAGTTTGTCTATACACACCTAGGAGTGTGTTGATTTATACCAGGTATATGTCAAGCCAGTCAGAGACTGGTTACGTTTAAGCTAGCTTATATATATATTTCACTTTTCACATATTGTGCATGTTTTACTGCTAGCACCAGCAGAGCACCTGTATGATAAGTATATAGTCATACATACCACCATTATATACTCTCACCACTGTCACATTAAGTTACTTTTCTATTGACTAATTTTTTTACATTTGTAAATATTGATTTTATCTGTACTGGGAGGCACCCACCATCACTGAGTTATTACACGTATAATCATTGCCTATCTAAAAGGATTAGCGCAGCACCACACTTTTACCCATTCTTACTTTACAGGCTGTACCCTATTCGGTGTAGGCTGCTTTTCCTTGTTTTACTTGGATTTGGCCCCCCCCCTTTTATCTCCCTCACCCTGTCTCACAATATCGCAGGAATACCCCATAACCTTTTGATAAACTAAAAACTGCGGTTGAAAAAATAAATGCTGGAAAAAATCTGTGTTTTTCATAAGGAGATTTTATTAATTAGGACTCCATTGTCCAGCTTGGTGTCTGGATCTGCGTCTTTCTCCAAGTAAGTGAAGGGGTGTTCCATATTATAGCTGGACGGGGAGTAGAAGGGGTGTGAGGAGGGTTATTGGGGTTTCAGACCCAATTTAACCAATATATCCTACCCTTCAGGGATAGACGCGGCAATGTATGTAGTGCCATTGTGAAGGATGATGAGTTTAAAGGGGAAGCCCCATCTGTATCTGATTCTGGCTGAAGAAAGGACAGTTGTGATTTCTTTCATTTTTCTGCGTCTATCCAGAGTTGCTTGTGAGATATCTGGGTAAATTTGTAGCTGGACGCCATCCAGGATGATATTTCTTAAGCTGCGTGAAGATTGCATTATTTCCTCTTTAATCAAAAAGTCTTTCATGCAAAGAACTGTATCTCTGGGGGGGTTATCAGGAGGTGGTTTAGCCCTCAATGCACAATGTATGCGGTCACATATGAAGGATTGGGGGTTTTGCTCAGGCAGCAGAAACTGGAACAATTTCGTGGAGTATGCAGGTAAATCTGTGATAGATTCAGGGGCTCCTCTGATCCTGAGATTGTTCCTTCTGTTTCTATTGTCCAAATCCTCTACATGTGCTTGTAGCTGTGTAAATGCAGTGGATAGACTATCATGTTCTCTGGACAGATCATTAAAAGCCATTGCCAGCTCATCATGCTTGTTCTCTAGTAGGTCAGTACACGTGCCCAGGGCAGAGATTTCTTGGGTGAGGGTTGTAGTGGATTTTTGTAATTCTGTTTGAAATTTGCACATTAATTCAGGGCACAGAGCCTCCAGACTAGTGTCCAAATCAGTTTTTGTAAGGGGAGTGTACTCACTGTTCCCTGGGATCTCCTTGTTTGGCTGCAGGAGGAGAGGCATCAGATGAGGTATGCTGACAGCCGGCGCCATTTTTTGCCATGCTGTTCCACTCAATAGATCTGAGGAGGTAGTGGGTGAAGGACTTCTGTTGTCCCCCTCATTTTTTCCTTCTCGATGTAGGCATGCACAATACTTGCGGGGATGCCTATGTTTTGTGCTGTGTTGGGGAGCTCGATTACCCCGTTTTGTGGCCGAAAGCCCTGTGAGGAGCGGAGCTCTTGCTAGAAGCGACTTCCCTGATCCATGCCGCACATGCACCCCTCCATTCAGTTCATTTTAGCTGTATTTCAAAGTATGCAATTCCTGTAAACTAGAATTGTGGCAAATCAAAAATGTGTAATCTGTGCTTTTTATAAACGAAGTATCCAACTCCTGTAGCTGTTTTCCTTATAAAGTATCAGCCAGACTTTCTTTCAGCTGCATAAGTTAGTTGGATAAGGGCTTATTCGCATTATGTGCAGTGACTTGCATTTTCCTGCACGTAAAAAAATGTTGTTGTGATGTGAAAGACACAAAACGTGTACATGTGCATTGCCGTAAAATGCAACCTGTCTGCATTTTAAGGTAGTGCACATGAACGCATGTAAATTCAACTTAAAATACAGTGGGGCAAAAAAGTTTTTAGTCAGCCAGCAATTGTGCAAGTTCTCCCACTTAAAAAGATGAGAGAGGCCTGTAATTGTCGTCATCGGTATACCTCAACTATGGGAGACAAAATGTGGAAACAAATCCAGACAATCACATTGTCTGATTTATGAAAGAATTTATTTGCAAATTATGGTGGAAAAGAAGTATTTGGTCACCTACAAACAAGCAAGATTTCTGGCTCTCACAGACCTGTATCTTCTTCAAGAGGCTCCTCTGTCCTCCACTCATTACCTGTATTAACCACTTGACGACCGCCTCACGCCGATGTACGTCGGCAAAGTGGCACGGACAGGCAAAATCACGTACAGGGTACGTGATTTGCCTTCCGCGGGTGGGGGGTCCGATCGGACCCCCCCCCCGGTGCCCGAGGCGGTCGTCGTTTGTCCAGCGGCGATCGGTGATGAGGGGGAGACCATCCGTTCGTGGCCCCCCCCTCGCGATCGCCGCCGGCCAATGGAATCATTCCTTTGCTGCTGTATGCTAAACAGCAGCAAAGGAAATGATGTCATCTCTCCTCGGCTCGGTAATTTCCGTTCCGGCCCGAGGAGAGAAGACTTCACTGTGAGTGCACCAAACACTACACACACAGTAGAACATGCCAGGCACACAAATCACCCCGATCCCCCCCCGATCGCCCCCCGATCCCCCCCCAATCACCCCCCCCCCTGTCACAAACTGACACCAGCAGTTTTTTTTTTTTTTTTTTTCTGATTACTGCATAGTGTCAGTTTGTGACAGTGACAGTGTTGGGACAGTTAGTATTACCCCCCTTTAGGTCTAGGATACCCCCCTAACCCCCCCTAATAAAGTTTTAACCCCTTGATCACCCCCTGTCACCAGTGTCGCTAAGCGATCATTTTTCTGATCGCTGTATTAGTGTCGCTGGTGACGCTAGTTAGTGAGGTAAATATTTAGGTTCGCCGTCAGCGTTTTATAGCGTCAGGGACCCCCATATACTATCTAATAAATGTTTTAACCCCTTGATTGCCCCCTAGTTAACCCTTTCACCACTAATCACCGTAGAAGCGTTACGGTTGACGCTGGTTAGTTTGTTTATTTTTTATAGTGTCAGGGCACCCGCCGTTTATTACCGAATAAAGGTTTAGCCCCCCGATCGCCCGGCGGTGATATGCGTCGCCCCAGGAAGCGTCAGATTAGCGACAGTACCGCTAACACCCACACACGCACCATACACCTCCCTTAGTGGTATAGTATCTGATCGCATCAATATCTGATCCGATCATATCTATACTAGCGTCACCAGCAGTTTAGGGTTCCCAAAAACGCAGTGTTAGCGGGATCAGCCCAGATACCTGCTAGCACCTGCGTTTTGCCCCTCCGCCCGGCCCGGCCCAGCCCACCCAAGTGCAGTATCGATCGATCACTGTCACTTACAAAACACTAAACGCATAACTGCAGCGTTCGCAGAGTCAGGCCTGATCCCTGCAATCGCTAACAGTTTTTTGGTAGCATTTTGGTGAACTGGCAAGCGCCAGCGGCCTAGTACACCCCGGTCGTAGTCAAACCAGCACTGCAGTAACACGTGGTGACGTGGCGAGTCCCATAAGTGCAGTTCAAGCTGGTGAGGTGGCAAGCACAAGTAGTGTCCCGCCGCCACCAAAAAGACAAACACAGGCCCGTCGTGCCCATAGTGCCCTTCCTGCTGCATTCGCCAATCCTAATTGGGAACCCACCGCTTCTGCAGCGCCCGTACTTCCCCCATTCACATCCCCAACCAAATGCAGTCGGCTGCATGAGAGGCATTTTTATGTCCTCCCGAGTACCCCTACCCAACGAACCCCCCAAAAAAGATGTCGTGTCTGCAGCAAGCGCGGATATAGGCGTGACACCCGCTATTATTGTCCCTCCTGTCCTGACAATCCTGGTCTTTGCATTGGTGAATGTTTTGAACGCTACCATTCACTAGTTGAGTATTAGCGTAGGGTACAGCATTGCACAGACTAGGCGCCATTTCACAGGGTCTCCCAAGATGCCATCGCATTTTGAGAGACCCGAACCTGGAACCGGTTACCGTTATAAAAGTTAGTTACAAAAAAAGTGTAAAAAAAAAAAAAAATATGAAATAAAAAAAAATAGTTGTTGTTTTATTGTTCTCTCTCTCTCTATTCCCTCTCTCTATTGTTCTGCTCTTTTTTACTGTATTCTATTCTGCAATGTTTTATTGTTATTGTTATTGTTATTATGTTTTATCATGTTTGTTTTTCAGGTGTGTAATTATTTACACTTTACTGTGCTTTATTGTTAACCATTGTTAACCATTTTTTTGTCTTCAGGTACGCCATTCACGACTTTGAGTGGTTATACCAGAATGATGCCTGCAGGTTTAGGTATCATCTTGGTATCATTCTTTTCAGCCAGCGGTCGGCTTTCATGTAAAAGCAATCCTAGCGGCTAATTAGCCTCTAGACTGCTTTTACAAGCCGTGGGAGGGAATGCCCCCCCCCCCCACCGTCTTCCGTGTTTTTCTCTGGCTCTCCTCTCTCAACAGGGAACCTGAGAATGCAGCCGGTGATTCAGCCAGCTGACCATAGAGCTGATCAGAGACCAGAGTGGCTCCAAACATCTCTATGGCCTAAGAAACCGGAAGCTACGAGTATTTCATGACTTAGATTTCGCCGGATGTAAATAGCGCCATTGGGAAATTGGGGAAGCATTTTATCACACCGATCTTGGTGTGGTCAGATGCTTTGAGGGCAGAGGAGAGATCTAGGGTCTAATAGACCACAATTTTTTCAAAAAAGAGTACCTGTCGCTACCTATTGCTATCATAGGGGATATTTACATTCCCCGAGATAACAATAAAAATGATTAAAAAAAAAAATATGAAAGGAACAGTTTAAAAGTAAGATTAAAAAAGCAAAAAAATAATAAAGAAAAAAAAAACAAAAAAAAAAAACACCCCTGTCGCCCCCTGCTCTCGCGCTAAGGCGAACGCAAGCGGCGGTCTGTCGTCAAACGTAAACAGCAATTGCACCATGCATGTGAGGTATCACCGCGAAGGCCAGATCGAGTGCAGTAATTTTTCCAGTAGACCTCCTCTGTAAATCTAAAGTGGTAACCTGTAAAGGCTTTTGAAGGCTTTTAAACATGTATTTATTTTGTTGCCACTGCACGTTTTTGCGCAATTTTAAAACATGTCATGTTTGGTATCCATGTACTCGGCCTAAGATCATCTTTTTTATTTCATCAAACATTTGGGCAATATAGCGTGTTTTAGTGCATTAAAATTAAAAAAAGTGTTTTTTCCCCAAAAAATGCGTTTGAAAAATCGCTGCGCAATTACTGTGTGAAAAAAAAAAATGAAACACCCACCATTTTAATCTGTAGGGCATTTGCTTTAAAAAAATATATAATGTTTGGGGGTTCAAAGTAATTTTTTTGCAAAAAAAAAAAACTTTTTCATGTAAACAATAAGTGTCAGAAAGGGCTTTGTCTTCACTTGGTTAGAAGAGTGGGTGATGTGTGACATAAGCTTCTAAATGTTGTGCATAAAATGCCAGGACAGTTCAAAACCCCCCCAAATGACCCCATTTTGGAAAGTAGACACCCCAAGCTATTTGCTGAGAGGCATGTCGAGTCCATGGAATATTTTATATTGCGACACAAGTTGCGGGAAAGAGACAAATTTTTTTTTTTTTTTTTTTTTTTTTTGCACAAAGTTGTCACTAAATGATATATTGCTCAAACATGCCATGGAAATATGTGAAATTACACCCCAAAATACATTCTGCTGCTTCTCCTGAGTATGGGGATACCACATGTGTGAGACTTTTTGGGAGCCTAGCCGCGTACGGGACCCCGAAAACCAAGCACCGCCTTCAGGCTTTCTAAGGGCGTGAATTTTTGATTTCACTCTTCACTGCCTATCACAGTTTCGGAGGCCATGGAATGCCCAGGTGGCACAAAACCCCCCCAAATGACCCCATTTTGGAAAGTAGACACCCCAAGCTATTTGCTGAAAGGTATAGTGAGTATTTTGCAGACCTCACTTTTTGTCACAAAGTTTTGAAAATTGAAAAAAGAAAAAAAAAAAAGTTTTTTCTTGTCTTTCTTCATTTTCAAAAACAAATGAGAGCTGCAAAATACTCACCATGCCTTTCAGCAAATAGCTTGGGGTGTCTACTTTCCAAAATGGGGTCATTTGGGGGGGTTTTGTGCCACCTGGGCATTCCATGGCCTCCGAAACTGTGATGGGCAGTAAAGAGTGAAATCAAAAATTTTCACCCTTAGAAATCCTGAAGGCAGTGATTGGTTTTCGGGGTCCAGTACGCGGCTAGGCTCCCAAAAAGTCCCACACATGTGGTATCCCCATACTCAGGAGAAGCAGCTAAATGTATTTTGGGGTGCAATTCCACATATGCCCATGGCCTGTGTGAGCAATATATCATTTAGTGACAACTTTATGGAAAAAAAAAAAAAAAAAAAAAGTGTCACTTTCCCGCAACTTGTGTCAAAATATAAAATATTCCATGGACTCAATATGCCTCTCAGTAAATAGCTTGGGGTGTCTACTTTCCAAAATGGGGTCATTTTGGGGGGTTTTGTGCCACCTGGGCATTCCATGGCCTCCGAAACTGTGATAGGCAGTGAAGAGTGAAAGCAAAAATTTACACCCTTAGAAATCCTGAAGGCGGTAATTGGTTTTCGGGGCCCCGTACGCGGCTAGGCTCCCAAAAAGTCCCACACATGTGGTATCCCCATACTCAGGAGAAGCAGCTAAATGTATTTTGGGGTGCAATTCCACATAGGCCCATGGCCTGTGTGAGCAATATATCATTTAGTGACGACTTTTTGTAAATATTTTTTTTTTTTTTGTCATTTTTCAATCACTTGGGACAAAAAAAATAAATATTCAATAGGTTCAACATGCCTCTCAGCAATTTCCTTGGGGTGTCTACTTTCCAAAATGGGGTCATTTGGGGGGGTTTTGTACTGCCCTGCCATTTTAGCACCTCAAGAAATGACATAGGCAGTCATAAACTAAAAGCTGTGTAAATTCCAGAAAATGTACCCTAGTTTGTAGACGCTATAACTTTTGCGCAAACCAATAAATATACGCTTATTGACATTTTTTTTTACCAAAGACATGTGGCCGAATACATTTTGGCCTAAATGTATGACTAAAATTTAGTTTATTGGATTTTTTTTATAACAAAAAGTAGAAAATATCATTTTTTTTCAAAATTTTCGGTCTTTTTCCGTTTATAGCGCAAAAAATAAAAACCGCAGAGGTGATCAAATACCATCAAAAGAAAGCTCTATTTGTGGGAAGAAAAGGACGCAAATTTCGTTTGGGTACAGCATTGCATGACCGCGCAATTAGCAGTTAAAGCAACGCAGTGCCAAATTGGAAAAAGACCTCTGGTCCTTAGGCAGCATAATGGTCCGGGGCTCAAGTGGTTAATGGCACATGTTTGAACTTGTTCAGTATCAGTATAAAAGACACCTGTCCACAACCTCAAACAGTCACACTAGAAACTCCACTATGGTAAAGACCAAAGAGCTGTTGAAGGACACCAGAAACAAAATTGTAGACCCGCACCAGGCTGGGAACACTGAATCTGCAATAGGAAAGCAGCTTGGTGTGAAGAAATCAACTGTGGGAGCAATAATTAGAAAATGGAAGACATACAAGACCACTGATAATCTCCCTCGATCTAGGGCTCCACGCAAGAAATAACCCTGTACGGTCAAAATGATCACAAGTACGGGGGGCAAAAATGCCAGAACCACATGGGGGGACCTAGTGAATGACCCGCAGAGAGCTGGGACCAATGTAAGAAAGGCTACCATCAGTAACACGCTACGCCGCCTAGGACTCAGATCTTGCAGTGCCAGACGTGTCCCCCTGCTTAAGCCAGTACATGTCCTGGCCCGTCTGAGGTTTGCTAGAGAGCATTTGGATGATCCAGGAGAGGATTGGGAGAATGTCATATGGTCAGATGAAACCAAAGTAGTTTGGAGGAGAGAGAATGCTGAGTTGCAACCAAAGAACACCATCCCTTCTGTGAAGCATAGGGGTGGCAACATCATGCTTTGGGGCTTTTTCTCTGCAAAGGGAACAGGACGACTGATCCATGTACATGAAAGAATGAATGGGGCCATGTATCGTGAGATTTTGAGTGCAAACCTCCCATCAGCAAGGGCATTGAAGATGAAACATGGCTGGGTCTTTCAGCATGACAAAGATCCCAAATACACTGCCCAGGCAACGAAGGAGTGGCTTCGTAAGAATCATTTCAAGGTCCTGGAGTGGCCTAGCCAGTCTCCAGATCTCAACCCCATAGAAAACCTTTGGAGGGAGTTGAAAGTCTGTGTTGCCCGGTGACAGCCCCAAAACATCACTGCTCTAGAGGAGATCTGCATGGAGGAATGGGCCAACATACCAGCAACAGTGTGTGACAACCTTGTGAAGACATACAGAAAACATTTGACCTGTCATTGCCAACAAAGGATATATAACAAAGTATTGAGATGAACTTTTGATATTGACAAAATACTTATTGTCCACCATAATTTGCAAATACATTCTTTCCAAATCAGACAATGGTTGTCTGGATTTGTTTCCACATTTTGTCTCTCACAGTTGAGGTATACCTATGATGACAATTACAGGCCTCATCTATTTAAGTGGCAGAACTTGCACAATTGGTGGCTAACTAAATATTTTTTTGCCCCACGGTATATAAAAAAGGCTGTTAGCATTTTGACACTTCCAGGGAGCAGACCCCTCACAACAGGTGACATTTAAAGTGTTACTAAACCCACAGCAGTAAAATCAATCTGTGTATTCAGTAAAGCATGCTTGTTATACTCACTGTGGAACCTAAGGGGTTAATCCTGCGCATTGTGTAAAAATGCTGTTTTGATCCTGTCTTCTCTGATCCTCCCCTTCTTCCACTGTCCCCAATCCATCTCCGACAGTACAGATAGGGTTGCCACCTTTTCTTCAAGTCAAACCCGAACACTTCAGCGTCGCACAGCAACTTTTTTTCATGGTATGCATACATAAACTATGCATAGATGTTGCTATTAACCTTTCTAATCATATGAAGTTATTCACCAGAGTTCCCCCTTTACATCGGAACTCGCAGAGTTCCCCCTTTACATCGGAACTCGCAGAGTTCCCCCTTTACATCGGAACTCGCAGAGTTCCCCCTTTACATCGGAACTCGCAGAGTTCCCCCTTTACATCGGAACTCGCAGAGTTCCCCCTTTACATCGGAACTCGCAGAGTTCCCCCTTTACATCGGAACTCGCAGAGTTCCCCCTTTACATCGGAACTCGCAGAGTTCCCCCTTTACATCGGAACTCGCAGAGTTCCCCCTTTACATCGGAACTCGCAGAGTTCCCCCTTTACATCGGAACTCGCAGAGTTCCCCCTTTACATCGGAACTCGCAGAGTTCCCCCTTTACATCGGAACTCGCAGAGTTCCCCCTCACTGTAAGGGGGGACTCTGCAGACTCTGATGTAAGGGATGCTTTGGTTTACAGAGAGGACTCTAAGGGGGGACACTGTGGCCACTGAGCATGCTAAGGTAAATCAGGGTTCTCAGAGCACCACTTACAGGCAGGAGAGAAAAGGGGAGAGGGGGGGAGACTTCAGTCAGACAGGGATGGATGGTGAGCTTACTCACCCCATGGCAGTCAGCACCTCTCATCCAGATGTATCTGAGGATGCTGGGCTTCAAATTTCCCATCCTCACTTTCCTTTTCTGAGGTACAGCGCCGGGGATGGGAGTGTGGGCACACAGAGGGGTAGGGGCGGGAGAAAGAGGAGCAGATCAGGCACTCTCTCCTTTCCCATCTGTGTGTGTGTTTGGGGGGAACTGTTAGTGCTGGCTTTGGGCAGTGTGAAAGAGTGTAACAGACACCCTCAGCGTAGACAACTGCAGCCAGCAACCCTGCTGGAAAGCCATAGTCCGGTCTGAATAATGTGTCTCGGTCTCAGACAGTCTGAAACCCGCATGATTCCAAACTCTAACTGTCCGGGTGAATCCCGAACAGGTGGCAACCCTAAGTACAGGGCCTTGAGGGCACTCTGCACATGTTCAGTTTGGTGTGTATTGCTAGAACGTTGTGTGTGTTGTGTGTTTTTTTTTTTTTTTTTTTTTTTTGGGAGGGTGCATGTGATCGGCACAGGGCCAATCAGCACTGTCCAGACAGAGGGTTAGGGGCCCTGCAGCCTCATAGGACAGTCAGAGGAGAATGAAAACTCCTCCTACAAGCTTTAAACAGGGCTTGGCCAGACACTGATAGAAGTCACAATACTGATATATACTGCTGATGAGCAAAGGTATTTAGCAGTTTATATTTACTAAAATAATCGCAGTCCTATTTTCTGTGTACTGTAGGAGACCAGATATAGTGAATGCAGGGTCCTGGGTATACAGTGCCTTGAAAAAGTATTCATACCCCTTGAAATTTCCCACATTTTGTCATGTTACGACTAAAAGCATAAATGTATTTTATTGGGATTTTACGTGATCGACCAACACAAAGTGGCACATAATTGTGAAGTGGAAGGAAAATGATAAATGGTTTTCAAATTTTTTTTACAAATATCTGAAAAGTGTGGTGTGCATTTGTGTGACGTGCAGCCTCCTTTACTCTGATACGCCTAACTATAATCTAGTGGAACCAATTGCCTTTAGAAGTCGCCTGATTAGTAAATAATGTCCACCTGTGTGTAATTTAATCTCAGTATAAATACAGCTGTTCTGTGAAGCCCTCAGAGGTTTGTTAGACAACCTTAGTGAACAAACAGCATCATGAAGGCTAAGAAACGCACCATTAAGGTCAGGGATAAAGTTGTGGAGAGGTTTAAAGCAGGGCTGGGTTATAAAAAAAAAAAATATATATCCTAAGATTTGAACATCTCACGGAGCACTGTTCAATCCATTATCCGAAAATGGAAAGAGTATGGCACAACTGCAAACCTACCAAGACGTGGCAGTCAGAGGTGGCTCCAGGCTTTGTGAGGCCTTAAGAAAAAAATGTCCATGAGGCCCCACTCACGCCCATAATAGAAAAAATAATTAAAGCGATTAAAAATGAACTGTATAAACTGCATATATTAAAGCTGAGTTCCACCCAAAAGTGGAGCTTCCACTTATATGCTTCCTCCCCCCCTCTGGTGTCACATGTGGCACCTTTTTATTGGAGGGGGGGCAGGAATGGGGACCTGTTTTTGACAGGTCCCCTTCACCACTTCCAGCAGATGGGCCGCGGCCTGATCTCCTGGAAGTTCAAGCCCCCCTCCTCCTTTCCCCCTCCACCGGGCCAATTAGGAAGCATAGTGCGCTTCGCCTATGTGTATTAGGGAACAGCAGCGAAGCCTAAAGGCTTCGCTGCCTGGTTCCTTTACCAGGAATGGGGGCGGCAGCACCCGTGAGTCGATCCAAAGATCGGCTGGGGTGCCGACATTGCGGGCTCCCTGGACAGGTAAGTGCCCTAATATTAAGTCATCAGCTACAGTATTTGTAGCTGCTGACTTTTATTTTTTTTTCACCCAGGCTGGACCTCCTCTTTAAGAACCTTTAAAGTGCTGGTGTCGGTGTCCTCTATCTCAACGCTGGCGTCCATTTGCTCTCAGTGCTGGTGTTGGGGCACTCTATTTCAGTACAGTGTGTCTTGGAGCTAGTGTCAGTGTCCTCTATCTCCATATCCTCTTTCTTAGTGCACTCTGTCTTGGTGCTGGAGTCAGTGTCCTCTATCTCAACGATGGTGTCAGTGCTGGCATGCTTTCAGTGCTGGAGTTGGTGTTCTCTATCTCGGTGCTGGTGTCATGGTGCTGGAGTCGGTGTCCTACCTTGGTGGTGGGGTCAATGCCCTCTATCTTGGTGGTGGGGTCAATGCCCTCTATCTTGGTGGTGGGGTCAATGCCCTCTATCTTGGTGGTGGGGTCAATGCCCTCTATCTTGGTGGTGGGGTCAATGTCCGGCTATCTTGGTGGTGGGGTCAATGCCCGGCTATCTTGGTGGTGGGGTCAATGCCCGGCTATCTTGGTGGTGGGGTCAATGCCCGGCTATCTTGGTGGTGGGGTCAATGCCCGGCTATCTTGGTGGTGGGGTCAATGCCCGGCTATCTTGGTGGTGGGGTCAATGCCCTCTCTCTCGGTGGTGGGGTCAATGCCCTCTCTCTCGGTGGTGGGGTCAATGCCCTCTCTCTCGGTGGTGGGGTCAATGCCCTCTCTCTCGGTGGTGGGGTCAATGCCCTCTCTCTCGGTGGTGGGGTCAATGCCCTCTCTCTCGGTGGTGGGGTCAATGCCCTCTATCTTGGTGGTGGGGTCAATGCCCGGCTATGCTGGATGCAGGACAGGCCAGTAGCTCAATTGCATACTGTGCAAGCTCTGGCCAGTGATCCATCTTCAAGACCCAGTAACCCAGAGGATTTTCGGTGGGAAAGGTGTCCAAGTCTGATCTTGCCCCTATGTATTCATGCACCATGTAAATCAGACGCTGGCGATGGTTGCTGGAACCGATCATACCTTAGGGCTGCGGACTGAAAAATTATCTGAACGCATCGGTCAGACGGCCACCTTCTCCACCGCTCCTTTTGTGACTGACCGAAGCCTCAGCAACACGTTGGCCAGGACCAGGAAGTTGTAACCTCCCAGGCTCTGGAAACGCATTGCACAAACCTTTCTGCAAGGCCTCCCGAAGATGTTTCATCCTCTGCCCCCTCTGCGATGGCAAGATAGGGTCCACAACCTTACCCTTGTAATGTGGATCAAGGAGGGTTGCCAGCCAGTAATGATCCCTCTTGTTGATACCACGAATACGAGGATGCTTCCGCAGGCTTTGCAGGATCAGGGAGGCCATGCAGCATAGGTTTGCTGAGGCATTCAGTCCGGAGTCCTCTGGGTCACTAAGGACGACATGATCTGCAGCCACCTCCTCCCAGCCACATACAAGTCTGTGGGTTTCTTGGGACTGTAAATGATCCCTTGAAGACTGCTGCTGATGCTGAGTGCTAGGCTCCACCTCCATGCTGACACGATCCTCGTCCTCCTCCTTGTCCTCTTCCCATGTGATCGGCGGGCCAGCAGGAACACTAGATAAAGGGGGCCTTGAGAGGTAAGGAAGTCCTTCTCTTCCTCCCTCCTTTCTGCCTCAAGTGCCCTGTCTATTATTCCACGCAGCGTGTGCTCCAACAGGTGGACAAGAGAGACAGTGTCACTGATGCATGCACTGTCACTACTCCCCATCCTCGTGGCCTCCTCAAATGGTGACAGGACAGTGCATGCATCCCTGATCATAGCCCACTGGCGTGGGGGAAAAAAAAATTCCTTGATGGCCCTCTGCTGCGTGTGCAGCTGCTGCAGCATGGCCAACGTTGCGTTCCACCTGGTGGGCATGTCACAGATTAGGCTGTTCTTGGGCAGGTTAAATTTCTTTTGGAGGTCAGCCAGCCGAGCACTGGCATTATATGAATGGCGGAAATGCACACAGACTTTCCTGGCCTGCCTCAGGACATCCTGTAAGCCCAGATACCTGCTCAAGAACCGCTGCACCACCAAGTTAAGGACGTGAGCCAAACAGGGCACATGGGTCAGTTGTCCCTGTCGGAGGGCGGAGAGGAGGTTGGTGCCATTGTCGCAAACCACCATTCCTGCCTTAAGCTGGCATGGCGTCAACCACCTCTGAGCCTGCCCCTACAAAGCTGACAGAATCTCTGCCCCAGTGTGGCTCCTGTCCCCCAAGCACACCAGCTCAAGCACTGCATGGCATCTTTTTGCCTGCCTACTTGCGTAGCCCCTTGAATGCCTACAGAGCACCGCTGGTTCCGAGGACAAATCAGCAGAGGAAGAGGCCATGGAGGAGGAGGGGGTGGAGGAGAGAGGTGTGTCAGAATCACCACTAGTAGCATTTTGGAAGCGTGGTGGTGGAACAACCTCCAACACTACTGCACCTTGTCCTGCATCCTTCCCAGCTGCCAGCAGAGTCACCCAGTGGACTGTGAAAGATAGGTACCGTCCCTGTCCATGCCTGCTGGACCATGAGTCAGCGGTAATATGAACCTTACAGATGACTGCCCTGTCCAGCGAGGCCAAGACATTGCCTTCCACATGCCGGTAGAGAGTTGGAATCGCCTTCCGTGAAAAAAAGTGGCGTTTGGGAACCTGCCACTGAGGAACCGCACATTCCACAAACTCACGGAAGGGGGCAGAGTCTTCCAACTGAAAAGGCAGCAGTTGAAGTTCTAGCCATTTTGCCAACCTAGCATTCAACCACTGGGCATGTGGATGGCTGGGAGCGAACTTCTTTCGGCGGTGCAGCAGCTGGGGCAGGGAAATTTGCCTGGTACAATCGGACGTTGGTGTACCGATAGCAGATTGCCCGCAACTACTTGGCAGTGACACACCTAATTCTACACCTTCATTCCTCTCAGTGCAGGTTTCTGAGAGGACTGAAGGTATAGTGGGGTTGGAGATCCTAGCTGATGAGTAAGGAGAGGTCCGCTTTGATCTTTGGTGTGAGTCTTTTATGTATGCTTGCGAACGGACTGCATGGCAGGTCGACATGTGTCTGGTCAAGCATGTGGTGCCCAAGCGGGTGATGTTTTGGCAACGCGAGATACGCTTCAGACATGTTGCAAATAGCAATGGTGCGATCTGCTGCACACTTCTCAAAAAAGGTCCACACCAAAGAACTTTTGGAATAACGGCAGAATAACGAGAGACAGCAGCGCCCTGCACATGCGAAGCTCTGTGGTGTGATGCAGTCGGTTGGCTGATCTTAAGCTGGCCCCTGGAGGGCATCCTACCTCGTTTGAGATGTGCCTCCTCATCCTCTCGCCTATCAGGCACCCATGTAGAGTCAGTGACCTCATCATCCCCTCCCTCCTCATCATTGGAGAAAACCTGGCAGTATGCTGCAGCTGGGGGATCATGACTGCCAGTTTGCTCTCCTTCTTGGGCAACCCCTCTCTCTGGGCTCACTTAACTGCCTTCCTCAAGCTGGGTACCATCATCGGAGCCCTCAAATTGCTGCGCATCCATCCGATGATGCAGTGCATTATGGGCCATGACACGCCACTCGAATTTGGCGCGAACGGCCCATAATGTTCGATCTTCGTGGAACGATCGAATAGCCGATGTTCGAGTCGAACTTACGTTCGACTTGAAGCTCATCCCTAGCCATTGGCATCAGTCGTTTTTTGTTTTATGTTCTACAGTTTTTTTAGGAACCCCATTGGGGGCTTTGGTGAGATATCAGGGTTCTAAACAGACCTCTCATGTTCCACCTTTGAGACAGAGTAGGAGACTAATGACACAGCCCTTAATCTCCATCTCTGCAACCTCAGCTGCACAGAATGAATGGGCAGGCACACAGTAGCTCTGTGCAGAACTTCCTGTCAATTCCTAAACTGAAGCACAGAAAACAGTTTACTATGCCACAGTTATGAATGGACAGTCAGTGATCGGTACAAATCACTGACTCTCCATTCAGAAAAAGGGGCTGGCAAATGGCACATTTACCCGCCCATTCCCCATTCTCCATCCTTAGATTCCCCAGAGCAGCCAGCAGGAGAGAGGGTAACCCAGTAGAGCTGACGGGGGTTGAGGGGGGGGTCACACAGGGGACAGTGGAAGAAAGCTGGATAGGAGGAGCGGCGGGGGTGGCTGTATATAAAGGAATTGATCTCTTCTTTGGATTTTACTGCCCCCTCCCCATTCTGGCACCCTAGGGTGGCTGACACCAGCCCTGCCAGCCATCAAGGTCTGGAGATGGGGTCCCAGTGCCCAGGGAAGATTAGGTCCACGTCCCCAGTGAGGGGGGTTCTTTTCCCACATGAGGTGTCCCTGTCCGCAGGGGAGATGGAGTTTCCGTCCCCAGGGAAAACTAGGTCCTTATCACCAGGGAAGATGGTGGAAGCCCTGTCTGCAAAGAAGGGTTCCCTGTTGCCAGGGGAGATGATGGGGGGGCTGTCCCCAGGGGAGGAGGAGTGGGGTATGGGATGGTGTGTGGGGGATATTGGGTCAGCTCACTCACCATAACCAAGCTTCAGGGCACTCATCCATGGTTGCCTGGGTTCCCTCCAGCAGCAGGACAGGTCAACTCAGCAGCAGCATATTGCCGAGGCCAGAGAGATCTGTGTATGACGGGGGAGGAGGTGGGGGCTGGCAGACAAGTCTACACTGTTCTCTGGCTCTCATAGGGCTGCTGAACATGTGTACCTTTGCACAAGGGAAGTTTATAGAGCATCTCTGGAGCACTGCAGAAAGAAATATAGGCAGTTGACTTGGGGGGGGCGGGACTCTGGCTGGGGAGGACACTGAGCTGAGCGGCACTGCACTAAGCAGGAGAGAGGAACATGGAGGAGCTGGCCGAGGACAAGGACAGTGCATGCGAAACATAGCAGCCAGTGCGATGGAGCAGGGAGCTCTGCTACAGAGGCAGCTCTTCAATTAGGCAAATTAGGTGGCTGCGAGGCCCTCTGTGAGTGCGAGGACTTAGGCGACCGCCTAATTAGAGAGTTGCCTCTGATGGCTGTCCACCTAAATTGACACACCATCCCCAAGAAACATGATAGTGGCAGCATCATGTTGTGGGGAAGCTTTTCTTCAGCAGAGACAGGGAAGCTGGTCAGAGTTAATGGGAAGATGGATGGAGCCAAATACAGGGCAATCTTAGAAGAAAACCTGTTCGAGTCTGCAAAAGAGGAGACTGGAGAGGAGGTTCACCTTCCAGCAGGACAATGACCCTAAACATACAGCCAGAGCTACAATGGCATTGTTTAGATCAGGGGTCTCAAACTGGCGGCCCTCCAGCTGTTGCGAAACTCCAAGTCCCATGAGGCATTGCAAGGCTGACAGTTACAAGCATTACTCCCACAGGCAGAGGCATGATGGGACTTATAGTTTCGCAACAGCTGGAGGGCCGCCAGTTTGAGACCTCTGGTTTAGATCAAAGCATATTTGTTAGCCTGGCCCAGTCAAAGTCCAAACCTAAATCCAATTGAGAATCTGGTGCAAGACTTGAAAACTACTTTTCATACACCCTCCATCCAATCTAACAGAGCTTGAGCTATTTTGCAAAGAAGAATATGCAAAATTGTCACTAGATGTGCAAAGCTGGTAGAGCCAAAAAGACTTGCAGCTGTAATAGCAGCGAAAAGTGGCTCTACAAAGTGTTGATTCAGGGGGGCTGTATACAATTGCATGCCACACTTTTTTCAGATATTGATTTGTAAAAAAATGTTAAACCATTTATCATTTTTCCTTCCACTTCACAATTGTGCCGCTTTATGTTGGTCTATCACATAAAATCCCAATAAAATACATTGGCCTTTTTGGTTGTAACATGACAATATGGAAACTTTCAAGGAGTATGCATACTTTTTCAAGACACTGTAGTAACACTTTAAGAGCATGTCAATGTGCATAAAAGCATGCATTTTCTGTGTTGCAGTGTAGTATGGCATGAAAGGACCAGAACACATGAATGTACACATATATGCATAAATTGATCCCTTGGGTGTGCTATCTGAGCTATACCCACCCAGAATCCACAGTGTGAAACTAGTCGATTGGATCAATGCAAATCCATTAAGTAGACCCATTTGTGTATATTCAGCAAGTGAATGACCTTTTATATACTTAGTGGCCAGCAATCCTCAGTGGTATTGGGCATTCATTAGATAATAAGCATATTCTAGTTAATTCCACTAGAAGTTTATATGTATTCTTTAGTTGCCTTGTAGTGTAATATGGGGTTAAATAAATTGCCTTGTGTTCCAGTAAGTACTCTGCAAACAGATCTATGTCCCACTATATCACTAACCAGACAACACCCGCTGCATATGCAAATAGGTCTTAGTGTGCATTCAGCAAGTGAATTATCTAGTATACATAATGGCAAACCATCCTCAGTGGAAAATGCATATTCTAAAGCATATAATAATTCATTGTGCATATTTCCTGGAACACCAGGTACCAGCTCTGTCAACAATGCTCATATGAGTGTAGCACACCCCCTAAAGAGCCACAAGTAACTGGAATCCCCACCCTGCACAGCCAGGCATATCAAATTTCCAGTCACTCCAGAGTCAGAACAGTCCGTGACTTTGATATAACTTGGATATGGGATGCCCACTTGACTTTAAACAAACTTCAGTGAAGACTCCTATATGCAGTCTCCATATATAGCTCATTATCTTCCTCTAGCACACGCTTGCGGATCCCAGCTATGTCACCCTGTTGTAGTTTTGAAGCAAAAGCCCATTAAAGGCAGGGACTCGCAGCACCTATACTTGAAGAGCAGATAGGGTGACACAGCTCACACTTTCCCAGTACTTCCTCTCTGTGGTCATTGATCCCAGCACCACCTCTTCAGGCACTGCCAACCCGCCTGGCTGCAGCTGCCCCTTTCACTAGCCCTCCAGGCTAACTTCTCCCCACAACTCCAGTCCTCAAGGCACTCCAACAGGTCATGTTTACAGGATTTCCCTCAGATGAAACGGCTGTGGTAATTACTAAGGCAGTGAAACTGATAAAATTGCCTGTGCAAAATGGAGAACCTGAAAATATGACCTGTTGGGGCGCCTTGAGGACTGGAGTTGAGAAACACTGCTCCAGACTGATGCTCACCAGCCCACCCAGCTGATTCTCAGGAGATCTCCCGGACATGCTGACCTGCTCCTCTGTCCTCTTTCCTTGCTTCGGTGCCTCTGGGAAGGGTTGGCTCCATGTGTTGTGGGGGGGAATCTTCCAGCACCTGAGCCCTAGGCCCGAGGTCACTCAACCCCCAGACTAGGGGGCACTCAAGGACCATCAACAGCCTCCTCCATCTTCCACCTGACTGCCCCTGCTGGCATAGCCAATGTCTATTTATGAGGTATAATGCCCCATTCCAGCTCCTTCTTGCTGGGGATTGGTCGAGGACCTCATAAATATGCATGACAGCCGCTCCTTACTCCCACGTTTCAGCTCTGAAACTTTTACCAACTTCCAGACCAGGGGGAAGTGTCTGAGCGCTGCCAGATGAGTCATCCAGCCCCCTGAGTCACTAATCCCTGACCCAGATTCACAATCCAGGCCTGGCTCTGTCAAGCCAATTTACCTACACTAACTAAAGCTATTTACAACTAGCACACTAGCTAGAGGTTGCTACATGAGGTAAACAAACTGATGAGAAGACTTTCTATATCAACAACAAATCATGCCCTTGAGAATTGTCTTTGTGCCAAAACCTGTTTCTCATGGCATTACAATGAACTTCTGGGAAAAAACTATTTTAGGCATACAAAATCAATTTTTCTCAGATAAAGAAATTCCTTTACAGTGAACAGAACTTAGAGAACATTTAATCAACAATTTCTTTAGAAATCATGCTTAGACCAGACATCTAATTGAATTCCTTTGTCAATAGGTGCCTGGATAATGACTGGTGGAATGCAGGTTGGCATAGGGAAATATGTTGGTGAAGCAGTCAGAGATCATGCCACTGCAAGCTCCAATTCCAGAACCAAAGTAGTGGCAATGGGCATTGCACCATGGGGAATTGTAAATAACCGTCAAAGCCTGGTAAATCCTAAGGTAAGACTTTCTTCTTGTTTGCCTCTGTTTTCTGCTACTTATAGTTGTCACATTTGGAAGTAATTTTGCAGACAGCTGTAAAAGATTAGTTGGCGAACAACATTAAAGTGGAAATCCAGTCAACAGTAGTTTCGGACACCATGGAGGAAGATAAATACTTTTGTCTGATTTTTTTTATTTATTTTTTTATTTCCCTTTTGTGGAGATTTTCCCTGTCTTCTTGCATTGTATAGGATGTGAGGCAAAATGTCTTTAGTTTGGACTCCTACAGCAATATAAGCACTTTTTTTATAGATGGGGAAATGGGTACGACTGGTATACAGTTTTTATTGGTGTCTGTGTAACGGTTGGGGTGATTTCCCCTCGCTAGGACAGAAAGGGAGGAGAGAACACCCCAGGAAAACAATGACTGCAGTAAAACCTGTTTAAGTGTTTAAGCCAGAGGTCTCATCCAGCCCTTGAGAAACTACACGTCCCATCATGCTGCTGCCTGTGGGAGTCATGCTTGTAACGGTCAGCCTTGCAATGCCTCATGGGACTTGTAGTTTCGCAACAGCTGGAGGGCTGCCAGTTTGAGACCCCTGGTTTAAGCCATCTACCACTTGATCCAGAACATAAACTTGTGGCTGGAATGTAGGCCACGCCTACACTGAGCATTGCATTGAGGAAATCATGGGGGTACCACCGTACCAGATATTTGTGGGGGCTGTGGCAGCAGAATCCTGGGTGGGGTTTGTTTCCTACTGGTTCATGGGCAATGCAGTTTGGTATTTTATGGTATTAAGCAAAGTGTGTGTGTTTTGTGTTTTTTTTGTTTTTTGTTTGTTTTTTTTTTATCATGCAAACCATCATGCAAAGCAGTGTTCTATCAGCAGACTAATAAAAGTTGAATTGCAGTGTTCAGTTACCGCCGCGCATGGCTTTTATTTTTTGTTTACAAACTTTTTTTTATTGAACGGTATCAATCAATACAAAGAGAAAAACAGAGAAATGATCTGTTATCCAAATATCAGCTTGAATATGAGCAGAAAAAAAGTATTTCTCCAACAACGCAATACTCAAGAAAAAACAAAGTAAACTGAAATAAAAATAGATTAGCGAAAATGCTGGCTAATGGAATCAAACTTTTACATTTTTAATGGACCTGTAGAGAAATAGATTTTAATGTGTTCTATCAATAAGCCAATAAGCAGACCAGTGTTCCCATTTGCGGTCGAAGATACGCATAGTGTCCATAAGTGTGGTGTATCTTTTCCATCAGCCTTATAAACTCCATGCGATGGAGCACCTGGGACCTAGGTACTGATGGTGACCGCCAATTAAGAGCAATAATTCATTGAATGGCACTAAATAGTGTATGTGCCAGTTTTTGGCAAGGAGATGGAACCTCAGGGAGATCAGCATAAAGAAGACCAATCTTGTATGTCAGTTATTTGCTTGCCCATTATCCGGCATATCTTGGTAGTGGCATGTTGCCATAGCGACTGAAGAGCTCTGCAGCTCCAGAATGTATGAAGAAGAGTACCTCTATCTGGACAACCCTGGAAACAATATTCAGGCAGTAGTGGGAAAAATGTATGTAGCTTGACCGGGGTATAGTACCAGCGTGTATGGAGCTTAACCAGTCTCGTTGATGGCTATGGAACGTGTACATTTATGCATATTTAAAGCCATATCACACCATTCTTCCACAGTGAATTCCTGGCCTGTCTCTTCCTTCCAACCCAACACAGCAGGGGACTTGGTTAGGATACCATAGTCATTAAGATATTTATAATCTAGAATAGAGATGGTCCCTCTGTCCATACCCCCAAACAGTCCCAGATTGGGTGGGACATTCCCGCATCTGCACTTTGGTCCCGCTGTGTAGGAGGTATGTCCTGCAAATGGACAGGATCCTACAGGAGGAGAAGAGGTGCCCGGCAGACACTGAGGGCACTCGAACCCTGGACAATTTTACAGACGAAGAGACCACTAGAGGCTGGCTGGCAGTCCGCTCTGGCCAGCATCCTGTCAGTTTTCGGATGTCAGTGGAAAATTGGAGGACAGTGCACTGGATCGGGCATGGGAGCTCCATGATCAGGCGATCAGCATGTCATTTATCACACAGACAGCTGAACAAGGACAGACCCTGCAGGAAACCAGCTGCAGAATCGGCTACATCCACAGTACTTGGCTGGGTAAGAAAAACATTGACCTGAGGGAGGGGGAATTCTTAGGAATCTTTGCTATCACCTCTGTGTTGTATGTGATGATCAGGGGTCGGGGTCAGTGCCAGCATAACAGTGTCCTGCATATGAGCGAGAATAGTGTGTCCACTCCACATGTCCTTCTGCCTGCCCCCTCACCCTGTCACACTGCCTGGCCCCCTGTCAACCCTGCACCTTGCACGTGGCTCGTCCCTGCGCCGTGGCTCGTCCCTGCGCCGTGGCTCGTTCCAGAGCCCTGCGCCCTGCCTCGTCCCTGAACCCTGCCTCGTCCCAGAGCCCTGCCTCGTTCCAATATTTTCTATATTTTTGTATGCATAGAATGCACTTTTTGGTTACGTTTTTTTCATATTTGGATGGCAGCATCATTAATTCGCTTTACAAATAACAAAAAAAATGTGTAGAATAATACTTGGCTATGTGTTTTACTTCAAATGACAGTTTGGGAGTAGGCAGTTGCATTTAAAAAAAATACAAGGTAAAATTAACAATGGACACCAACTTAGTTGCAGCTTTGATCTTAAAAACTACGGGATAATGGTGTTGTGGTAACTTGCCCAAAAAACAAAACAAAACAAACATATTATTCTTTAGCCTTTTAAAATACGTTTGGAAGAACTCCATCAGTATCACCAGCAAAGCGGCTTCATTATCCCATTAAAGAAGAAAATGTGCGCTGCATTTCGACTTTTCATAATTTGCCGCGTCACGAATGTTAATTCTCCATTACGAACGCTAGTTTACAAGACCGACTGCTTCCTGTTTGTCCTTCTGAGCATGCGTGTTTGTACTTTGGACTTTTGTGTGACAGACTTGTGTACAGACGAGACGAAAATCTAACAAACCCTTGTCCACCAAAAATTTACTAGCCTGCCATCCAACATTTGTTTAATGAAAGTTGGACAATTGTCTGATGGAGCGTACTAACGGTCGGATTTTAGTCACAGTCTCATCACACAATTCCCTGCCGAAAATCCGATCATGTGTACGAGGCTTAAGCCTGTGGGTTGGAAGCTGGAAAAGTGCCGACTGAGGTACAGTAACTTTGTTATATAGCCAAGAGGTTTAAAGTATAAGCCTGAATCATGGCAAAAGCTAAGAATGCTGTTAGTGTTGATGTTAATGAAAAGTTTGCTGCTGTTAGGAAAACCCCAGGTTCTTGCAGAGTAAAATCTGTGGTAAAGATGGGCCATTGCCCATAGCAACTGGTGGTAAGACAGCTTAGCTGTCCCTAGAAATCTCCAGGGAACTCCATGGATTGGAGCCGGAGGTTGTCCTGGACAACTGCGCTGTCACTCTGGTGAGGCAGAGGGGAACTGCACCTTTTATTGGGAAGGTGCTAGTGCATTCTGCTAATACTGAAAGTGTGCAGGTAAATAGTGGGTTAATGCAAAGGTGTGTGAGGTTTATGAAGCGCCACTCGAGCAAGGTGGTGAATGCACTGTATTGCAACCTGCTATGTTAAAACGCGTATTACCACAATCAGACATGATTTACAATGACTTGTGTAATGAGTCTGCAATTAAGCCTGTCTTTTTCTTTTGTGTGTTCTTGGGCTGATGGATTGGTGCTGAGGAGTGCCGGTGAATGGAGCACACAAACAATGGATTGGGATAGTTGTGGTAAAAATCTAATCTCCACGATAGACAAGGCTTTTATGCACAAAAATAAGGTGGAGACTGTTTCTGCTGTCCCGGAGAACAGCTTGTACCTGAGGGCACGGTGGCTGCTGCAGGGGTTAACCCTCATGAGAAAGATGAACCAAATAAGGGCGAGCACACAGCAGAGACCTTGTCCGTGACCCACAAAAGTGATGTTGGCATGGAGTGTCCAAGTGACAATGTTGCTGGTAATGATTTGGAGCAGTTCATTGATGCTGAGCCTGAAAAGTTGTGTATGAGTCCAGCACCTGGCAGTGCTCTGGGTGAGCACCAGGCTATGGTTACCTTCAGCTGGGAGGATGTTGGTTTGAAAGTTACAACTTCTCAGGTCTCAGCGAATGAGTCTGTCTGCATTCCCAGTGTAATAACAGTCCCCTGGAAGGACTTTGGTCTGGGATCAAGGGTCTGGTTTGTAACCAAAGCATTAAAGGAGATGCTTGAACTTAATGTACAGCCAATCTATACTAGTGTGTCTCCTCCACAGTCTGACGGTCTGGTACTGTGGAGTACTATTAGGTGGAGCACTGAATGGCAGGCTGTACAGAATAAGACAGGAATGGTTTATGCCTGAATTTATTAGTCTTAAAATTTGCCTGCTGGATTACCTGTAAAAGTTGTATATGGGAGATGCTTTAGGGAAATGGAAAGCATTTCTGCTGCTATGGTCCTGGATGGTGCTTGATGGTAAAGGGTGCAAATACTCCACCAGTGGACAAAACCAAATGAGATGGAAGGGCTGGTCATGGACCAGAAAACAGCAGAAATCCTGACCGGGGCTCAGACACGGGTGGTTAAAGAGACTGGGGTCACCAGTGCAATAGGTTTAGGTAAAAACCTGATAAGGTCCCTGAGACAGGGACATGGATGAGAATTGCGGTAAGTTATATGTGGATCAAAAAACAAAATAAGCGTTGGAACCAGCAATAACAGCTGGTACACAGACCAGCTGTTATTGCTGGTTCCAACGCTGATCTGAGGGATACGATCTATGGGAGCTGCACCCCATACCTTTGGGCCCGATCACGTTTGAGGAATACAGCCACGTGGAAGCCACTCCACCAACTCTGCCCTTCTGGGCCAACTGCAGTCCAGCACCACCTAAGCCTGATTGACTCCACCTGGCGTATGCCTTGTTGGGTCCACCGAGTCCGGTAAGCCTTTTCACTTTTATTGGTGGTGTGTGGGCTCCCTCCACAGATGGTTTACACCCTTGTTGAGACCCGTTCCAGAGGACTTTTTCTTTTCTCCAAGGATGTTCTTTTTAGCACACAAACTTGGAACTGTCAGTCCATAGACTCCATTTTCAGACCCCTCCTCTTAGCGCTACACTTATTTTGTTTTTTGATATTGTCTACACTTGCTGGTTGTGTTAGCTGCTGTTCTATTCCTCTTTTTGGTAGCGCAGAATTATTGTGTACATTTATATGTGGATCAGACGATAACTCGCTTGTTCAGGTTTTGGATAGAAATAAGAGGGGTGGTCCCGTTACAAACACTGTAAAAGTAGACCCCCCTGCAGTAATGCTGGGAGAGGTATTGGGAAACCTGGGAATCTGAAGGAGGCAGAAGGGTTGGTAAAAAAGACCAGGGGTAACCCGTTAAAATTTCAGGAGAGGAAGCTCTTCTGGAAATGCACCCAGAAGAGTAGTTGGGAAGGTCCCATCAAAGCCCGTAGCAGAGTGATAGGGGGGCCTAGAGCGAAACCCCAATGGAAGTGGTGGGTAGAGTTCCCCTTTAGGAGAAGTGAGTTCGGACAGGATTGGACTCCTGTAAATGGTAGTTGGCACAGATGTGCCAAAAGAAACTTGTGTGTTTCACCCCTTCTTGGGTTTAAACAAAAGGGGATATGTGGCAGTGTGGTACCCCACCAGCGAAGGGATGTAGGGTTCTCAACCAGACAGGTTGAGGGGCTCCAGGGGATTTGCTCATTTGCGAGGAAACTGGCTTTTCATTTTCCTCATTGTTTAGGAAAATCAGTTTTGGGACCTGGAGCCCGGGGATTTCGTAGAGATCCGGGTGGGATGAAATCACCAGTCCTGGGTCCTGATTTTGTGATCCACCAGCACACTGACTGGTTAGGTGTGTGCTGCCCTATTTGTAGACCCTGACCATGGTTCAGGGCTCCACTCTCCCGAGGAGCCAATAGGGCTGAAGTATAAGCCTGAGCAGCGGTGTTGCTAAAGAGCTAGGTGGCTCGGTATTTTCATTTTTAAATATTTCTGTGAAGTTGAAACCTCTGCGTTGGAATCCTGGATGAGCTTGTTTTTTCTTTTCCTTCAATAAGTGGGCCAAAAAGCCCTTAAACTGCATTCCTGGCTTAGACTCAGCTCACTGGTAGCTCTACCCTTAAGCTAAAAGAACCCCCCAATATTACAATACATACATGCATATATACATACATTATTATACAGGTTTTCTATAGCGTCGACAGCAGCGCTTAACAAAATAAAGGCAATCATTAGTTACATTACAATGTGGTACAAGAGGAATCAGAGGGCCCTGCTCATTAGAGCTTACAATCTAAAAAGGAAGGGTCAATTGATACAAAAGGTAATGGCTGTGGGGGATGAGCTGATCTAAGAAGTAAAACAGTGTTAGAAGCAGGATAAGCTTCTTTAGAGAGAAGGGTTTTTAGGGATCGTCTAAAGATGGATAGCTTAGGGGACAGTCTGACAGATTTGGGTAGGGCATTCCAAAGGATGGGAGAAGCTCTGGAGAAATCCTGGAGGCGAGCATAGGAGGAGGTGACAAGGGAGCTAGAGAGCAGGAGGTCTTGGGAGGACCGAAGAGAGCGGCTTGGTTGGCATTTTGGGACTAGGTTAGTGATGTAGCTGGGGGCGGAGTTATGGATGGTTTTGTAAATTGTTAGTACTTTGAATTTTATTCGTTGGGTGAGTGAAAGCCAATGGAGGGATTGGCAGAGAGGGGTGGAGGACACTGGCTGAATCCTGAATGGCAGGACACTGAATACATACATACATCTGCTCCAGGGGGTGAGTCGTATTAAGGGGGCAGCTCTAAAAAACAAAAAACAACAAAAAAAAAAAAACCCCAGACTTCCATCTCATTCTTACTACAGGTTTCCGGTCAAACGAGTTATCAACCTCAACCAGGACTTTGCATCTAGGGTGCCAGTCAGGTGTCACATAACCCTGCAGCACTCTTTCACTAAATGTTCACTTCACATAAACGATTTGGACTGCTCATTGGGCATTGGTTACTGTCACATATTTCTTTGCATTACACTCTATTTTCAAAGGACGACTCTTCACCTACGCAGACAAGGCCGCCAAATGTCGAGTTTGCTGACAGTGCGTGAAGTATGCTCAGCGTGCCAGCGTTTGAACTACAGAATGCAACATTCCTACTTAGGACATACCAGACTTCAGCTTTACGCTTTGGGGCTCTGGTTCACAGGTTTGTACCAAGCACTGACGGCACCCGAGCTATCGGTTACCTGGCCAGTCACCTCCTGGCTCACCTCAGTTAGCATGCACTCTTTTGATTTTTCTAAATTTCCACTCAACAGTGTTCAAACGCAAATCGGCTTCTTCACTACGCCTGTCCCTTTTTTCTGTCCTCCCTTTCCTTCTTATCTATTTTTCTGTTTACAACTTCGCTCACTATCCTACCTTTTACGACTCCTCTTACACATGCACCCCCTTCTCCTTGCCTCGTGGCTGCTAGAGGGATATTGCAATTGGCAGTTTCCTTCTAGTTGCATTTGGGGTTTTATAGTGGTTCATCAGCTCCTTCCCCTTCACTTTGTCTTATAGCTGGGACCATGTCGCAGGCCGACAATGAGACCATGTTGCAGGCCGAGAATGAAGACCTCACTTCCGCCCCTCTGTCACCCTTCGTGG